>CAJVPY010003324.1:0-14308 GCA_910591965.1 Dentiscutata erythropus | reverse complement strand
TAAAAACAAAGTTAGCATTAAATGAAAATAAATAAATATAAATAACTAAATTATATGTGACATTACCTTGTTTCTTCATTAACCTTAAAATTCTTTTCAACTAATAGAGTAGATTTTCCTTTTCTTTTCGATAATCGTTCTGTGATGGCCAACCCGACAACTCCACCACCAATGACTAAGTAATCTATAGAAGCATCGAAAGGTTGGGATGGACTAAAACTCGAGCCAGAATGATAATTAGATTTAGTAGATAAGGATGAAATACAAATATTTTTTGAAAAGAGGCAAGGTATTGGATGTGAGAAAAGCCGTATTTTAAATGACAATGCATTTGAACGTGAGAGAATTATCATTTTTTTTTTTTAATAAGATACTTTTTAAGTGCTTGCAATAGAGATCTTTAATGTTTAGTGATACTTTCTCAAGAATCTTAATTTATGTCGGAAAATAAGGTTTAAGTAGTAGAAAATATTCCAACAGAATGAAATTTACATATTAAGATAAATGAGGTATCGAATGCATGGGTTTATTGTCAAAAAATTTTTTTAGTTAGTACGTAGAAATGTTATTATTATGGTTAGTAAATTTCTTGCCTTTTATTCCTTTTATTCGTGGTTTATCAAAATTTTATAAAAACTTTCTAATTAGCCTACGTGTTTTGTTAAAAAATTTTTTTTTTTAAAATGAATATATAATTCAGCGAAATATATTGATCGATAACAGATAAATTGTATTTTTATTTGTAACCTAATACGTATTACATTAAATGATTTATATTGAAGTTTCTATATACTGTTATATATATAAATATATATATGTATTTTATACCTTTTTTGCTATATTTGATTATTTAGCCTTTACCAGGACGTTGGTTTTTTTTTTAATTATTGCCAGGGTGAACCAAAAAAAAATGATTTGAAATAATTTGATATAATTTGAAATAATTTTAAAAGATTTATCTGATAAAAAAAAATCTTGAAATTTTCACCTTTTTCTATTTCCATGGTACAGTATTTGTTTACGAAAATTTTAAATTCATTCTTCAAAACTTTTTTGTTTACAAAATAGCATCTCTTTGTGTAAACTAGTAAGAGGTTTTTATCATAAACAACACATGATACTGTCTAAGTATTTTTTTACTAATCAAATGATCAAAGTATCTTACGTATCTTATGTAATAAACTTGAGTGAACAGGTATCAATGATTTATAGAGCACCTTTCGTGTAATACGTATTAGTTGCATTTCAATTCAGTCATCTGATGATAATGTCACATTGAATGTCACTACCGATTTTTTCCGAAATTCAAGATTTAAAAAAAAGACGGGGATAAAAACTGGAGTTCCGATTCTGAATTTGTTCATGAATGTTTCTTTTTTTAATCAGGCTTGTTACCCATGTAACTGAAATCATGCTAATCATTGCTAGCAATCAAGCATTTAATCAAGAATCGGATATATTAAGAAAGATTATGATATCCCCCTTATTATTATTATTATATAAGAAGATAGTGCGGTTTCACGGTTGACAGTTACACCAAAAGACGTTTTCATTTAATAAGTATAAAAAAAATTAGATTTCAAATTGGAAACAGCATATTTTCAATACTATATATGCTAATAATTAAAACCTTATTTTCTTATCCATGCAACCTGCATATCACAGAGCCGTCCCACATACCTTCTCTATCAATCTAATAGCTTCAAAATTTGAATTTAAAAAATAACCATAAAAGAAATCAGAGAAAACTATACAGTATATGTAATCACGCGTTTATATTTCAATTTGATGTGTTAAATTGATCAGTCTTGAATCAATACAATAAAGTATAAGATCTTCATTCATTATTAGTACATGCTCGTGTATAACCTGCTTCGTTCAAGTTATTTAATATGTATCCATCGGAGATACGTAAAAATAGATGCGGAGAACCTCAAGTTATAAAATCAACATTTCCATATAGTTCTGCGTATAATCTTATTCTAGACTTTTCGATAATTTCCCAGCATCTTTCACTTTTTTCATGAAAATAATAGGGCAAGATTTTCAAAATCAGGTGTAAAATCTGTCAATCACGCATATTACAGCAAATATTATATTCGACCTTAACAATGAGTTAGGTATGTTCTATATGCGCTTCTCGTCTTAAGTGAAGATCAAGTTTTATTCCGGATAGGCTAAACCTTTTCCATCTGAATCAAAAAAAGTTTCATATTCTTTGTCACAAACCTTATTTTAAATAGAAAAAACGCTTCATACGTAGCAATATGGGTAGATGGATATTAGGAAATATGTATTAATAGTTTTAACAAATTATATCATCTTGAAATAAAATCATACTTACCAAACAAAAAAAAAAAAAACAAAGAAAAACGTGATATTTTTTTTGGTGATTTTACATATAATCAATAAAATTTAGCCAAATAAAAACATATATCTAATTCCTCTTTCAACTTCAAATTAGATGAATCATTTCACGATGCACACAAACTAATTTACTAGCATTTGGTTTAACTGTTCTAAAAGAATTATCAAAAAGCATTCACTAAGTTGTAACACCAACATAGTGATAGAGATCAAATTGGTATATACTAGCAAATAAAGTTTGATCATCTATTACGCTTGTTGATATGCGTCAAGTTTTCGTGTAATAATATTATTAGAGACGAAAAAAAATTTAAATATTTTACTAACCATATGCGTTCACATATAAAGGTACAAGCTAAATACCAAAAAAAAAAAAAAGAAAGTCCTTGAAAGATTTTTAAAGGTTCGAAATCTAAAGTTACTGCATTTGCAAACGACCTTCTTTATACTACTACGCAAAAGCAAAAAGCGATCTGTTAAAGACGGCTATTTATCAACAAGATCATGAAAATCTTTACCGGATGCCAACTAATTACTAATTAAAGCTGCATGCTTTATGCATGTGAATTTTTTTGGTTAGTATTTATTGTTGATTTAATGCGGGAGCTGATGATAAAGATATCAAGAGTCTTTTTCGATAAACCTTAACTTTAATATTAGGTGATAGCTCTAAATGATACTTACATAATATACATGGTACAAGTGCTACCGTAGTTTATAAGTGATTCAATAACTCACCACATGTAAGGCTTTGAAACCAATAACAAGTGCATTATTGAGGGAATGCGCGTTTAATGTACCACAGATATATATTTAATGATTACAGAAGCACGATTGAGTCGCGAGGTACGAAAAAACAGGTTTTTGGTTTCATTTTTCAATTTTGTTTTATTTTTTCTTTTTGAAAAAAATCAATAAGCGAACGCACTAAATGTAACACTCATGCAAGTTGTGCACTCTTTTACACATGCTGAAATGATTTTAACAAGTTTCTCGATGATGAAACGTTATAATTTTGATTTACTTCTATTTTGGGTAAGTCTTGACAAGCATACAAATGATTTGAAAGGACTATTTATACGTACTTAACCTTTTGGATGTACGGTAGGGTTTATTTCGCGTCGATTATGTTTTAAAGTTAATCTGCCAAGAAATAATTAACATTATTGGATAGACTAATTAATTTTGGTGTATTTGCATGATTACCTAATATTAATATAACTTATAAACGATTTAAATTCAGAGAAGAGCGACGAACGCCAATGTATTGATAACTGCATCGATTATACTTATAGTTTTACCTTTACAAGCATGTGAGCATCACACGTATATAACTAAAATTGTCCCACTGAAAATTTTCACATCTCGAAAAGTTATGTGATAAATGTATAAATTAACAGAAATTACGATGTGACGTTTCTCATTTATCATCAATAATAAAGATATAACAGACGAAAAAAATTATCACAATATACCAGATTATACATTATGTTTAGTACCGAATTTTCATATCACATGGTAAATTCCTCATCGCTGGATAAAATTACTCCATACTTGATGAAAAGTGTTATTCAAGATCAAGTACTGTTTAAGTAGCACTTTGGATATAAACAATATTAGAGAGAAAAAAAAAAAAATACATAAATAATATATGTATAAATGAAAAAGACACGTTAATTTAAAAAAAGTAAATGAATCATTGATTAATTTATGATCATCGTAAGGAATGCACGTTTTGAGAAGTCACTAACACGAAACTTCTAATAAGAAAAAAAAAGATTGATACACTAATATTCATTGCGGATCCGTATAACATAAAATCAAATTAAGGTTAAATTAAGGTTGAAATTTAAGATTAAGTGACAATAAAAATTTTTTTTTGATCACAAAAAGCGAAATATAAACAAATCTTATTAAGTTTATATTTGATTTTGCAATTTTAATTAATTATTGTGCGTTTAATATACTATTTAAATAAATATACATTGTATATTTATTTAAGAACGAATCTAATTGTAACTTGTAGTTACATGCTTATTTGCGACATCTTACTTAGTACAGCCAATAAAATTAAATCCAACTCTAACTACTATTGGCTAACAACAACAGAGGTGTTACATATAATGGCTGTTACGAATATATGTATTTTCATTTAATATTAATGAATATTGCCTTCATATATAGAAATTAATAATGCATCATTATTAATTATAATGTATTAAATAATTACAGTATATGCTTATAAAATATTAAAAATATTTATTGCTATTTTAGATACAACACAATTTTTTTTAAATAATATTTGTTGTTTATAACCTTTATTATTTAATTTATATTACAGTATTTAATATATATATTATTTTATAATTATTATTTGAAATTTTTAAATAATCTTTTTATAGTTAAATTTTAATATAATTACTAGTAGAGTTACAAATCGAAAATCGCAACTAATCGAAAAGTTGACAACTAATCGATTGAAAAATTTTTGCCAACTTATATTAAAATCGAATAAAAATCGAATAATCGAAAAGTTGACAACTAATCGATTGCAAAAATTTTGACAATTTGTATCACTAATTACTAGCTTAAAAAAAAAAAAAATCAATAATTATAAGAAATTGTAACTTTAAATTTATATAGTTTAAATAGTTAAACCCAAAAAATAATATAATTATAAGATTGTATATAGTAATTTTGCCCGGAGCTAAATACAAATTAAACATACTTCTGTTATCCAAAAAAGAGTATGACAAACTATACCAACCAGTGATAAAAGTAGCAAAATAGAAGGCAGAAATAGCCTCAACTATATTCAATACAATTTTAATATATAAAAATATATAGAGACTAAAATTATTCCGACAAAGACATATAAAATATATGATCTCTAAATAGCTAATAAGACTAAATAACCTAAATCTAATAAAAGATCTTATAAGAATATATATTTAAAAGCACAACTTATACTAAAAGCCAATATACCAATATGGCTTCTTGCAAAAAAAAATCAAAGTCTTAAATTAAATAAACTTATTTAATACAAATAATTTAGTAGCAGCAAGAAAATTGAATATTAATATTAAAATATTAAATAAAAAAATATAGCATATTTTATTTCAGACTAATATTTTAAATAAACTATAAAAATTAATAAAAAAAAATTTTAGAAAAAGTGTTTTAATTCTAAAAAGTCTAAATTTCTAATTTTAACTAAAAGAAAAAATAGTATTCTTTTTATATAGTAGCAAATTAGAAAAGTAGAAAATCTATTGGCAAAAAAAAACTTCTTAGCAGTTTAAAAACTTAGAAAAAAAAGTCTTAAAAAATAAAAAAAACACTTATATAGTACACTTTTTTAATTCCAATATATATAATAGATAGCTTTTATATTAGTTTTAAAAAGTTATCAAATTTAAAATACTAATAGACTATTATTACAAAATTACAAATAAATTTAATTGGCTAGATTATATTTTCTTATATATATAATTTGTTATACAAAACTAAATTTAAGCTACTCAAATAAATTTATATTATTTGCCAAAACTAATATTTTATAAACACTTTTACTAAAATGCACCTATAGTGTTTTTACACTATAGATCTCATTTCTCAAAAACATACTAAGTAAACATGATCAGGTTCTCTAAGTAAAAATGTTAAAAACCTTATAAGAACTGAGATTGGGCTCTATTGGGCTCTTATATTAGCTTTATAATACGTATATTATATATATATAAAATAATTCTTAATTTTCTAACTCTAACTCTAAATTTTATTAAAAAAAATTATACATAGGTGCTAAAACACCACCATAGATGTGTTTTATAATAATTGTTTTATAAATATTTAATTTTTTAAATATTAATTATTAAAAATAGCAGAGTATTAGATTTTAATTATATAATGAATTAATTTTTTATTAGTTATAACAAGTTATTAGTTTTGACAGAATTAGTTTTGGAAAAGTATAATATATTTAAAAATAAAATAAATAAAAAATATATAAAGTTAAAAAAAAGATTATTATTATACAAAAAATTTTAAAAAATAAATAATAAATACAATAAAGAAAATAAATAAATTTTTTTTAGTAAAGTATAGTGATTTAGTCATTATACTCTCCAAGTAGTAGGTTTAAAGTTGAAAAATAAATCTGTATATAGTAATAGTTATTAATAATTAGTTGGATTTAAAAATCTGTAAAGAAGCTTTTAGAAAGCAGCTAATTTATTTTTACTAATAGACTATCCTTACTTACCTATACCTAATACCTTATTAGCCAATCAAATTTTATAAAATTATTATTATTTTTTTTCAGAATTAAGGTAACCTTTTTGGCCTAGTATTGTTTTATCAACAAATACATACTAATATAGTTACAATAAAGATGCAACTAGATACTGTGCTAGAGATGTGGTAACTTAGTGTAGTGGTTTAGTTATCACCCTCTCCAATCAGCAGGTCTAGAGTTTGAATCCCACTAGTAACGATTTTGAAAAATAGGCCTGTGTATAGTTGCGGCTTTCTATCAATTGGATCTAGATTAATCTGTAATCTTGGTCACACCATTTAGTAATAGAAGCTTTGGCGCAATAAATCCAGGGAACCAGAATAACTAAAAACCTGTTTGGCAAGTCCCGAGTTTAGAGGTAGTAGTGATCTATAATGGTATCACAGGAGAACTAAATTCGAACTGAGGCCTGAAATTGGAGAACCAAGCAACCAGATCCTAATGGCGAAAGACATATTAACCAAACTGCTGAGTTGTCACACTGGAGAAAAAGGATATACGCTTTGAAAGTATGGACCAAGGGGAGAGCGTCCTTTAGACACCTAAAGCCTGGGCAGACTGACTCTTCCAGGTTGCCAGAGACCAATAAAGAATACAGATAATAAGATAGCCTAAATGTGGGATACTGGGGTTGTTAGGAACTAAAACAAGGGCAATGAGTATATAATATGCACCTAGTTAGAAAAGTTAGTGCTTAAAAAATGTCTATAGAATAGCAGTATCCCAAAAAGTGGTGTGAGATATGAATATGGAATGGCAAATCAATATATACTAATTAGAAAAAAGTTATAGAAACAAGCATGTGAATACATATGTGAGACATATACTGCTATGTTAGGTTTATCTCGAGGATAGACTAGGTCTATATAAGTTAGTAAGTTCTAAGGCAGGAAGTGAAATCTAGATTGAATGATATCCAAAATCTAGCATATAAATAGTAAGGTAAACCTATCAGGTTAGGGGGCAGATGGAGGTAGTTAGAACCAGATAGTTTAAATAGGTACCCCCCTAGTTGAGGTGCAGGTATAGCAGATAGTATAGAACCTTTGGGTGGACTACTTAAATTAGATACTCAAAAGGTACATGTGTGGCTTGATATACTATCATTGTAATTATATATAAAACTTTATCTATACTCTAATAAAAAGTTTTTCAGGCCAATATAGATCATCTTAATACCAAAAAAAAAACTAGCTATTGTGCTTTTGGTACTATCTATACTAGATATTTGTATCTGTAGCCCAAACTAGAGCTATTTATTTAAACTCTCTAATTATAACTATTTTTATAACAATCATCTGGTAACTTATACACTAACATCTGCTAGCCACACTGGAATTAAGAGCCTTACCTTAAAATATCTGCACTTTGTTATAAGTTTGCATTAACTAATTAATTACTAGCTTGCATTTCTCTGATAAGTAGATATACAAGTATTCTTGAGGTAAACCTACTAGGGTTTTCCATATCCTATTTTGGCCACCTAGTTTTTATAATTTCTGAAGATTCCATTTGCAATATAGCTTAGTGACTACTATACTCTTATAAGATTCACTTTCCACTCTGATATTTATATTTAAACTTTCTTTTTAATATTATTTTCTAACTAGTCTATCTCTTACTTCCAACTAACAACCCAAAAGGTTCAATCTAGACTTAGCTTTAAATGCCTTTGGCTCATCTTGTCTTGGTATGTACTTCAATAGCATATGGGGGGCCCCACAGCAAAAGGTGGCTATGGGCTAAAAAATTTTTTTCTGTAGTTTTTTGAAATTATGTTCTAAATGATCTAATTTTTGCAAAAATAAAGTTTTTACAAAAAAAATTTTTTTTGCCTATAGCCACCTTTTGCTGTAGGGCCCCCCATATATCTTTTTTTCTTAATTTGAAATTCTAATCTTCTGGTGTACCTGACATATCTTTTCGTTTGGCTTGTAACTTTTATTCTGTACAGTTTTTCAAACTGGCAACTCAGTTGGTGTATACTATATATATTTGTTAATTCCTAGTTTTTCCAAATTGGTGATTTGGTTAGTGAATTTTCACTTGAAAATCCTTTGTCACTTAGTTCATCAATCTCAATTCTAACTTCCAAATTTAGTTTTTTCTGTAGCACTGTTAAAGGTTTCAGCTACTTTTTTACTCAGAGCTTCCAAACAGGTGTTGATCATTCTGATTATCTAGATTTCGTATGTCAAAGCTTCTATTCTAGATAGTATACCAAACAACCGATTAGCAAATAATTATACTAAACACAGGTCCATTTATTTTGATACTATACAAATCTATATCTGGTATATAGTAAGAGTTGTGCTATAGATTAGAGATTGCTATTGGTTTGGAATTAGATTATGATTAGAGGGTTTAAAATAGACATTTCTATAAATATAGTATAGATACAGTAGATAGTATAAAACTTCTAGCATAGCACTAATGTTTTAAGTAAACTATTTATAGTAAATAAATACCAAAAGTATATATGTAGCTTGATATATCCTTATTGTAACTGAAAAATTAACTCTCTAATAAAAAGTTACTAACCAAAAGATTATCTTAATAGTGAAAAATATATATATATATAAAAATCAATAGTACTAGTATTAATACTAATTAACTTGAGGTATGGTGACTTAGTATAGTAATCTAGTTATTATCTTTTTCAAGTGGCAAGTCTAGAATTTGAATCCTACAGACAATGATTTTGAAAAATAGACCTGTATTATATTGGATTTAGAATCAAATCTGTAATTTTAATTATACTATCTAATAATAAAAGCTTTGATACAATAAATTCAAGAAACTGGAATAACTAAAAACTTGTTTGAGAAGTTCTGTGTAAGGAGGTAGCAATAATCTTTGATAATATTACAGAAAGACTAAATTTGAACTAGGGTCTAATATCAAAGAACTAAATAATCAGATCCTTAAGTAGGGAGATATATCAACTAAACTACTAGATATTAGACACACTAGAGAAAAAGAACATATGCTTTGAAAGTATATATCAAGAAGAGAAAAACTATGAGACATCTAAAGTCTAAGCAGACTAATTTTTCTGGGTTGCTAGCTAGAAATAAAGAAGAGACTAATAAAGAATCCAAATAAGAAAATAGTTTAAATATAGATATCAGAGTTATTGTAAATCAAATAAGAGCAATGAATATATAATAGACAACTAATTAAAAAAGTTAGTATTTGAAATATGACTGAAATATAGCAGTATCCCAAAAGGTGGTATAAGATATAATTACAGTATAGCAATACAACAGGTACTAGTTAGGAAGAAATTACAAAATATGCAAGTAAATACATATGTGAAATATGAACTACTCTGTTAAGTTTATTTTGAGAAAAGACTAGCTTAAGTTAATAAATCCTAAAGTAGAGTGCAAAATCTATTGAGTAGATGCAAAATTTACAATTAAATAGTAAATAACATTTATGAGTTAGAGAGCTGGTAATAGTAGTTAGAATCAGAGAGTTTAAATAGACAACTCTCATAGTTGGAGTAGGACTCTGAAATATATATAGAGAGATAAGGTTTTACAAAAATTACTAATTTTAGAAAGATCTGCAGAAAAAAGTTAAAAATAAGCAAACTAATTACTATAAATGAAAATAATCTATACAAACTAAAATCTAATCTATCTATATATATTTTAGGTTTTGTTGGGGTGCAAATACAACAAATAGTATAAAATCTTTAGCATAGCACTAAAGCTTCAAACAAACTACTTAAATTAGACACTAAAAATATACATATAGCTTGATATACTTTTATTGTAATTGCAAACAAGTGTTATTTATAATCTAATAAAAAGTTTTCTAGACTAAAAAAATCACCTTAATATCAAAAAAAAAAATACTAATTAACTTTTTTCAATAATTACTTGAACCAAAATTTCTAATAAAAAAATATATATATTTTCAATACTAGAAAGACCTGTAGCAAATAAACATACAAAGTAATTTTTATAAAGGTTAATATTTTTTCTATCTTAGGATATTTTTTTATATACAGTATTTGATATACAGTACAAGCCAAAAGTATTTTATACAAAATAATTAGCAAGAAGTAGTGCTTTTATATATGAAATTTTAGTAGTTTGGAAAAATAAAGAAAAATCAGAACTCCAAAAAACTTTGAAATAACTTATATATTACTAAAAAGAAAATTTTATATAGAAATTTATTAAATATTGCATTTTATATAGTAAATTTTCAAAATTTGCTATATTTTATATATTTATTTGACAAACTTAGATTTAAGTTATATTAGAGTTTTTTAGGTTCTAAAAAACTTTTTTTTGTTAATGAAGTTTAGTATATATAAAACAACTAAAAACAGTAAAGAATATACTTTTTTTAAGCTATACTCTTTTTATTTAATTAAATAACTTCTTTCTTATTTATTCTGTTAGTTTTCTAAAATTTTTGCAAAAAGTGAAAATTTGGCTTATTTTCTTTAAAAGATTAGTATTGTTTATTTTTAAATTCGAGCAGACTTGGTAGATTACAACTACATATCTTGTTTATTGATGAATATAATACTACTTTACATAACATAAATTGGGGTTTCAAATTAAAAGGATATTTAAAGTTAGCTATAAATCAGAGAATAACAAAACAATAAAATAAAGCTTTATAACAGAGATATACAAATATTATATTTATTATATATTTTTATATTTATCTAGCATAGATTATAATAATGTGTTTATCATAGATAGTGTTTTTGTTTTTTTTCTTGCATTTTTGTTTGTTTGTTTTTTTGTTTTATTGTAGTATTTATATAAATATTTTTCTCTTTTAAACTTTTTTTTTTTTTGTTTTAAAGTTTTTTATAAGTAAATAGAATATTGGTCTATTTACTTAAAAGGTTAGAAGAAGAAGATTTAGAATTAAGAAAAAAGGAGACAATTATGATATACTAGAACATAAAAGCCTTCTGGTGATATATTAAATTTTCAGTTGCAAAAAATTTTAGTATGAAAAAAAAGTTTACTATAGCAAATTAAATATAGATAATTTAAACTTTTGTTACAAAGAGCTAGATTAGTTAATACTTGTAATTTTTAATTTAGCTTAGTTTAACACTTGGTTGTAGTATTTGTATAATATAAAATAGTTTAAAAAATATATTACAAAATCTAAAATAAAGTATCAATATAATTGCAAATTGATTTAATATATATGTTGTATATGAAATTTGAATTTGGAATTGAGTTGTATCAAACCAAAATTTTGGTTTGAGATATATAGGACCAATTTATTTATTATATATCAATTAAAATTAACAATACAAGTTTATAATATAGTGAAAAGCAATATAATTCAAATAATTACAAAATATTGTATTATATATATTTATTATTCTAGAGTCTTATTACTACATGATCTCTTACTATGGCATTTATTTTTACATCCAATACCAGATTTTTTGCAATGGCACTTATTATTATTACAATTAATTTTACAATTTGCATATACTATCTGTAAGAATACTATTGATTTTGCACAACTTCTCTAGCAAATATATAAACTATTAGAATATTATTTAACTCTGAATATTTTTTTATACCTAATTATTTCAATTTAATAGTACAATATAAATTATTTAATATCCTATTTATCTAAAACTTTGCATAGAAGTGCAAGTTAATTTGTGCTAAATTAATCAATTTTAGAAATAAAAATTTTTATATTCTTGTTTGTGTTTTGATGTAAATAAAGAAGAGCATTGGGAAGAACTAATTTAAATAAGTATTAATTTATATTATAATTTTAGATATATAATTAATTATTAAATAATAAATTAGAATGAAACTACTAAAATAAATACAATTTCTAAGCTTGAATTTTGATTTAAACTTGAAGATTCAATAGTTAAGGTATCAACTAAATTATTCAAGTTTGAATCTTAATTCAAACTTGAAGTTTCAATTATAGATGCAGTATCAATATCATCAATTAAATTATTTACAAGAAGAACTTATTTTATTTGTTGTAATTTTTTTAATTTATTAAAATCTTTTCTTTTTTATTTGGTACTAAATTATTGATATATTTTTTGACTAAATCATTAACGATTTGCTGCAAAATAAATAAATACTTCATTGTTATTATTTAGTTCAATTAAAATGAATAAAATTGTAAAAATAGTCTTAAAAATTTTAATTGATATAGTTTTATTTATTTTAATATTATAATATTTATTATATAAATTTTAATATTATAACATTTATTATATGAATTTTAGTATGATGTATAAATAATAAATTTGATTCAATATATTTCAAAATCAAAATTTACTATAACACAACTCAATTTTAAACTTATATCTATTCAAATCTGAAATACAATATATATATGCAGTGATATACATGAACACTGTCCATGTATATTTTCCAGATATGAACATATTTGGATATTTGTTCAATATTCGTATCTGCTACATGTCCAAACTTACAAATTGTCATCAAATATTGTTTGCAAATTAATAGCAGACATTGGATATCTGGCAGACATTGTTTAATGTTCAAGCATTTTAAAATATTGGCTTATTTAATCAAATATGAATTTTTACTGTTGTTATGCCTTAATTGAGTTTTTGGGCATAGCTGCCTAAATTGCTTATCTTAATAAAAAAAGTAATTATAGCATTTAGGTAGCCGAAATTGGTTTTATATAGTGCCAAAATTATCACCAAATTTTTTGAACACTTTTATTATAGTAATAGTATAATTGTTTCAAAGAGTTTTATAAAAAATTTAGCAGTGCTGAAATGTTTGCCAAATATACTTTTTTTAAAAAATAATTTAGATACAGATGGATATTTATAAGAGATTTGGGTTTAATGATAATTATTAAAAAAACTATTCAGTTGGTAAATAAAGGTTATTTTGTAACAAATATCCTTTTTTTATTTTTTAAATATCATATTTATATATTTTTAATCTAACTACATATTCTATTCTAACCTTACTATAACTTTAACTCTACTCTAATTTCTGGTCTACAAAATAATCCTAAACTATCATCACATTATAAAGAAACCTACTACTGCCTATCAAAAAAATATAGAAAATACTATTGCAATATTAAAAAGTATTACAAAGATAGTAATAATGAAATTAAATGACAGCACCAAAGAAAATGAAAATGTCACTAACATATTTTGATATTAACAAATGATGGATAGCTAAAGCAAAAAAAAATATACTAGCATATAACAACTTCAAAGCAACTAAGAAGACACCACTAATTGACAATGCTATCAAACAATGATGCCAACACCAAAGAAGAAAAGCTAAAAAAAAAACTAAATTAGTGATTAATAAATATATATATATATATATGTACAGTGTTGTACCTTGGATGATTTTGGACAACCTTGGACATTTTTTCAAATTAAGATTATATAAAATTTTGTTAAGATAATTAATTTTAATTTTTTCAAAAATGAACCCAGTATCTAAAAAAATATATAATAGTATAATTTTTAAATCAATTCATTAATTATTTAAACTTGAAACATAGGCTTGGATAGTTATTGGACAATTTTAATTCAAAATTGTCCAATAACTGTCCAAGCCTATGTTCCAAGTTTAAATAATTAATGAATTGATTTAAAAATTATACTAT
>CAJVPY010003323.1:0-14309 GCA_910591965.1 Dentiscutata erythropus | reverse complement strand
CGTGATAGAAAATCGTTACTTTAATAAGACTTCAGTATAACGAGATGATCTACAAAAATTAGCCAATCACAATATATATGTTCGCTATGCTGATACCAATACAAGAAGTTAAAATAAAACATTTGATAACAAATAACTTTTGATTCACTAGTTCGTTTTTGATGATTTTGCCACCAAAATGACTGGCTCGATGAGACAATTCCAACGAGCTCAAATCACTAATATATAATCAACGGATCTCGAGATCATTAAAGGTTCCGCGTCATTTTAAATACTTAAATTGGTTAACCCGATTTAGACATTTGAAATACGTAACACAAAACCTTAACGATCTCGAGATCTGGTAATCGGATTTTGATGATTTTTGGGCTCGTTGGAATCGCCTTATCAAGACGGTCATTTTGGTAGCAAAATCATTAAAAATTGACCAGTGGAACAAAAGTTATTTACCATTAAAGATCATATATATTTTTAAACTATAGTACATATAATGTGCAGGCATGCACGCATGCATGCAGCATACTGTGCGCATGCTTGGTAGAGAAAAATGCCATTTTGCCCATTCTAAGCATGCCCAAAACTTTTTTTTATCGTTTTTTTTAGTTCGATGACTTTTGATTCTATAATAAGATGTATGCATTGCTATGTAAACCTTATTTGAATTATGTCGTACATACTAAAAATACATTTGTTAGTTTTACAATTCTCAGATCATTTCCGACTATAGCTACTGTCACGGGTTCCCGTGACTGAAGATTCGGGCTTAAAAAGTTTTACATTTTTTAGTTATTATTTACTTTTATTTCATTTATTAGATAGAAGGGGCTGATAGATTGCGAGCAAAATGCGCGCAAAGATGAAGCCTTGATTGGAGGCTTTTAGATAGCGAGCAATCTATTCGCAAAGGATAAAATTTGGGAGAATATTAAAAAGCGCAGCAGCTCATAATGAAACAAAATGTATTTAAAGGCCGCCAATTTTCATTAATAAAGTTTTCTTCAGACTTCGATGTCTTTAAAAAGTATTAAGAATCGACTTCTCATTGTTATTAAGAAACTGATTGTTGAACGTTGAACCTTTTATATTGATTTTTTTATTTCATTACTTTTATTTTTATTTGTTTTTGTTTTTATTTTCGTATTGTTAACCATATACCCTATAAGTATTCCTAAACGTTACCTAATCTCGAATCTCTTATCTTAGACTCTTCTCATTATTAAAACCCCAAATAACAGTATTATCATAAGGCTATCTGCCTAACTTCCTAGTATAGATCTGTCCTATTGTTTCGCGATCATCTTAATTTATCCCGTCAGCCTTAGTATACCCTTTTTGTACATCCTTAAATTACGTACATAACCCAAACTTGGTCCAATTTAGTAAGAGCCCGATCATGATCGACGTAAATCGAGGCCCTAAATCATAGTCCTCACGTGCTTAAATTCTTGACTAACAATACATATAAATTTCTTTAAGTTAACTATTGGATAAATTGTCCGTATAACCTCATCGCTCTCCCAACAATAGTAACACTACCGTAATTAGTCTTTAACGTTAAGGGTTTACTAAATATATGCCAACCTTTATATTAAAAATATACAGTATATTGTGAAAATGAAGGCGTCCAAAGTTATGTCTTGACAATGACATTCAAAGTCTTCTCATAATAATATCAAACACAATTATCTATTTATGATTTTAAAAAATCAACTTTTGTTTATTACGCATAATACATGTCTTCGAGAGGTATAGATAATGTTAATAACATGCATTTGTGAACTGCATGCTGTGTGTCAAAAGAATAACACAGTAAAACCTTTATAAGTGTATTCTCTTGGGACCAAGCTTTAACATGCATTTATAGGGGCATGTATATATTTGAGCCAGAACTTGAGTGTGCATTTAGAGGGTGTGCACTTGTAGAGAGTATACTTATAGAGGTTTTACTGTAACAGGTTTTCAACAGAACATTCACAGTACTAATAATAGAAATTACTAAAATTGAGTGTAGGTTCTGTAATAATACTCGCAATAGAAATTATGACAATCCCAGTGTAAACTAAATCACCTTAACAATTTATTGTAGTTATCAAAAAAGTAAATAAGTTTTGTAATGGAATTTTTCAGTCGCTCATGATAGAAATTACATTTATTTCAATGCAAACTAAATCACATTAATCATATATTGTAATCACCAGAATAGTAAGTTTTGTAATAGAATAATTCACAGCAAATCATGATAGAAACTACAACAATTCTAATGCAAACTAAATCACATTAATCATATATTGTAATCACCAGAATAGTAAGTTTTGTAATAGAATAATTCACAGCAAATCATGATAGAAACTACAACAATTCTAATGCAAACTATCTAAGATTTAACTGTCACTAAATAGCAAGTTAGTCTTATGATAGATTTCTTTATAGTAACTTGCATATTGTGGTCACTGAAATAGCAAATAAGTACAGTAATATAATTTATTAAGTAGCTCAATTCCAATACAAACTAACTCACTCATCTTAAGTGCATATTATAGTTAATTAAATAGCAAGTAAGTTTGTAACAAAATTATTTACAGTAACTTACAATAGAAATTATGACAAATTCAATATAAACTAACTTAACTACATATTGTGGTATAAAAATAGTAAGTTTGTAATAAAAATGTTTATAATAACTTACAATTTGATATTCCAATAAAACTAACTAAAATTTAATCACATATTATATTATGATTACCAGAATAGTGAATAAGATCTGTAACAAAATTTTGCTTGCAGTAGAAGAAAGTTGCAAAAGAAGACAATTATGAGGGGCTGATGAACCAGGCCAGTGATCTGGGTGGGTCACTTTGAGGTAGAAAGAACCAAATCGAAGAGGCTGAACTTATCTTTGGCAGGTTGCATATAGATATCTAAAAGTAACTGGGTAAGCTATTCCAGTTTTTCTGTCAAAAATGACATTGTGTGTCAATTATTTTTGAATAATTAAAGTGCATAAATAAAGCCAGTATTACTCTCAAAATCGTTCTGCACCCATATTTTTATTTTCTTTATTATTTATTTAATTACATATATTATATTTTCTTTATTTGTATTTTATTATTTATAGATGATTTTAACACTCACCAAAGGTAAAGTTCATCGGGGTGCTGTATCTCAAAAATGTACTAAGTAAATGGAATCGGGTACTTTAAGTAAAAATGTTCAAAACCCCTAAAAACCTTAAAAACTGAGATCAGGATCTTTTATTAGCTTTATGTTATTTTATATAAAAAAAATTCTTAATACCCTAACTCTAACAACTCTTAGGCCGGTAAATTTTACCCCCAGTGATTTTTAAATTAATTCATTATTTATTATTATTTTAATTTCTTCTGCATATAATTAATTAGATAGCCTTTGTTATTTTCAGCTAGATGTTTAAGCATATGATTGAGAATCACAGTTTTTTTATTTTAGTTCACAATTGCCCAATTGTTGCTACTTCCAAATCGGATAAGTTTAGTTGCCAAGGAAGTATTCAGAAACTGATGGAAAGTAAAGGACATTGTTAACCTCATTAATCATTGACAGTTGGAAAGTTGTAAAAGTTTTATTAATAATATCTTGCAATTCTTGCCAAGTTGTTCAATGACAGCTGTGGGAATCCTTCTATGTATAAAAGTTCTTTGAATTCACCTTGCTTGTATCTTCAGATTCTATCTGAGTAATTCCTCCTTTATAATAAAGCTATCTGAGTAATTTTTTCATTATATTATATCTCTATACAGTCAGGGATTTTTCTATATTTGGACAGTATCAATCATACCTTTTATAGTATAATACCACTAATCAGATAATTCTAGATTCACATGTCAACTAGCCAATTAAATTCATAAATATATTCAGTATAATAATTTTTTTTTTTTTTGACCAGTTTACTAGGAATAGTTTAAGTTGACATTATATAACTCTTAGAACCTGATTTCAAATAATTTAAAGTGCATTCTAATATTTTATATGGTATTTTATTCTTGAAATATGACTTAAGGTGTTTCTTTTAAGTACGTATGTACGAAAGTGTATGCGAAAAGTAAAATGCAAATACAGATCTGATCAGGTAGCAATTTAACATGTTAAAGTTTCTCTATATGCTATATGTAGTAGTTCATAAGTAATCTGACATATTCATTGTTTTATTTAAGGACTGATTAAACAATCACTAAAGTCAAAGATGGTAAACAAATGAATTTGTTGATGTATGAAAAGTGTGCACATTGTAATGGAGATAACACCAATAAAGCATGGTATCTATTGTGCAACCTGACATAGCAATAAGGCGGACAAATGTATTGATGATTGTATGAAAGAATCCAACTTAGAGCCCGTGTATATGAAGATGAATTCCATTTGATAGACTAAGTAATACTGTATTATAAAAATTGGCAAAGGTGGATTTGGATCTGTATACAAAGCACTCTGGTTGCATGGCATACGAAAAGTTGATAGTGCTAATTATAACTATATAAGAGTATATTGTCACAGGCAGTATAAATCGTGACCACACAAAACGTGACTCAAACGATGATCGGGACCTGGATTGATGCACGATCAATGATCGTGCATACAATGACGATGCCCGGATTTTGGCATTCACGATCAACCCAAATTGGGTGAAACCCGCATATTTGGGCCCCATACAATCGCATGATTCATAGACGAGGCGCATCACCGAATCGAGAGATAATAATGAAGTTTCAAAATGGCGGATCTGGGTAGGTTTGTGTTAAAGAAAGAAAAGGCGGGTTAATAAAAGTAGAATAGTTAAAAATAGAAAACGTAGAAGTAATTTACCCAAATCCAGTGAAACGGCCAAATAGTATGGTGGAGTCAATGGAGATGGCGAAAAAGGGATTTAGAAGAAAAAGGAAAGAAATGAAATTAGTATAGAAAAACAAAATGTATAAAAGAGAAAAGAAAATTTAATAAAGTACATATCTTCCATGCGCCTGAAATAATATTAGTAAGGGCAAAGATCAAGTGTTAATAAAATTCTTTCGATAAATAAAAACTTTAAACCTAAATAAAATACATACTCACCAAATCATATTTACGCCTCTATTCAAGCCTTGAAATTGACATAGCACGAGAATTCTAGACTCGCCGTTTTCAAACTCAACAATATGAACCATCCAGCAACGTTGCACCCAAAACTTTGGCCAAACTAAAGAGAATAATTTTGATTTTTTAAAGAAGTAAGTTATTTATTTATCAGTTTAATTTGCTTTAATAATTTATCTAATAGTTTATTAAGACTTTAAAAGTCTTATAACTTGCACATGTCTGAATATAACCATAAACATGCTAATTGTAAATAGATTCGTGTGCGAAATACAGATTTTATACCAATTAAAAGCAACTCTAGAAAAAATAGGTAGGCATAGCTGAGTTGTTCGTTAAACCCATTAAAGGAAATACTTAAGAATGCTCTAATCAATATGTTACAGATAGAAAAAAACTAAGGTATAATAAAAAGTCCAGAAAATGATACTACAAGAAATCTATTATTAAAAAAATAGTTGATCAGAAAACGACCATAATTTTGTAAATATTTTATTAAGAATGACGTTATATTATGCTAAACCATAATATGTAAACCATGATAACTATTATAATACAATTCACTTTCTCAGTATAATTTCTTAAAAAATCTTATAAATAAATTAAGCAAAATTTATTTCAAAAGCATAAATCATATTTGCCTTTCGTTTCTGGGTTTGCAAGTCAATGTCATATAGTTACATTAAGCATTACTATTGTGGGTAGATATTAGTGATGCAGTAAAATCGTCTCAAGATATTACAACTTAAGCTGTAACTGACTAAAGCTTATGTCATAACTAGTAATAGCAATTAGTGGAATGATTCTACTGCATCACTAGTAGATATGAGACGTTTCTAGATTCAGAATCAATTTAGTTTCAGATCTTAAACCAAACTCACAAGTACAAAGTATGAAAAGACTTATATTACTGCAGAAAAAAAAAATTATATTACTATAACAATAATGCTATAATAAAAAAAAAAAGTAGTTATAAAAATGTAGAAATTCAATAAACTAAGAGTTATAAGCTTAAAACTACCTTTTTTCAAGTCTCATTTACTTTGGCAAAAAAAACTGATTATAACTGATTTTTGATTGATTATAAAACCTTGTATCTTCTACTTTTCATGTATATAGTTATTAATTATTGATAGATATCAAAAAGGTTTAAATCTTTCGGTTAAAAAAGTATGACTATGGGCCAATAAAAATCCGAGAAATTTTATAGATCATTCTGGAACTGATCTTTAGCATTTTAAAATGCAATCTGTTATACAAACTAAATATGGAAATATTCCCGACTGCTATATCTCAATATATCTACTGCAATATTATACTTACTAATATATGCACTGCGTGCTTACAATTACTTATACACATTTATCTAATCTATATACCAATATACATATTTTTCATATACCTATTTAAATTCAATTACTGTCTTGATTTAGACTGGCACTATCAATTTCTATTCGCTCTCCTGCTGACAATAACATATGGTGCTGATTGTGTGGACTTCAAATAATGTACTTCAGAGTTCAACTACAACAAAACCACTTATATAAATTTTAAAACCCTATACTATAACTATTCTGCATCATATTTCTATCCCCACACTTACTCTACCCATCTTATATACTACATCCTTCTTCTCTGCATGGACAATACAATGATCCATCAACTTAGTCGTTTGGTTTCTTTGCTAACCAAATATTACCAACTTGTTCAGATTTTGGACCAATTGATTCCACCGATAAGGATCTCTGATATTATATGGTCTTTAGCTTCTTTAACGCAAAGTCCAAAGTTCTAAAAGATGAAATCTATAATCTGCTATAATTGCTGCCAATATCAATATTTTGCCTCCAAATATATATTTCTATATACATCAAAGATTAGCCAAAGCTTGGGTTCCAATTTAACTGAACATTTGTCCCCAGTACAATTTCAAGAGACCTCTGAGAGCTCAGATGATTATGAGCCTAATTCTGATTTGTCAAATTCTTTTTCTAAAAGTTTTCAAGAGGTAAATTTCAAGAGAAGCCCTAGCAATTACAACTTCGACAATGAAGCCTTGCAAGTATAAGCTGTAGGAAAGACACAGCTCAGGTGTTATAGTTAGAAAATAAAGGAAGTGAATCTAATGAGAAGATTGCTCTTAACCAATGGATTAAAAAGAAGCTGCTTCCTATCATGCTATCCAATTTATTAATTTAAAAAAAAAACAACAATTTTCTTTTTCAGAGACATGTTAAAGAACCTAAACAAGGATTCAGTTCTCACACTTACCTCTTGTACTTTGGACATACAAGATAATGATTCCTTTTAGAGTATCTATATCGATGAATTTCAAAGCTAGGAAGATACAATCATGTACCCTTCGAATACTAGGGCTAAGAGAATTTTACTGTATACTCCCTAGTATGAAGTCTTTCTCAAGTTTCTTAAAAAAGATGCAAAGCATTTAAATATTTTGAAAATTACCTCATGTTCGGGAAACTTTCTTTCTTTAATTTTAAAGAATTCTTGGCGACATGTTTTTTAAGCGCAAATCTCTTCAGGGTCATTAAAATAGTTTAGGGTCCTATTTGAAGATTTTTAGGATCTTGTTGAGAATTTTATTAATATTTGCCATGAGTTAGTAGGCAATTCAAAACTGAAAGAAACCCTTGTATAGTTGATTCTCTCTATACCAAACCTGTCTATACTGAAATCAGGTTATAGTGAACCTGATTTGGCAAAACAAAATTTTTTATAGTAATTTAAGCTGGCTGTACCAAACCAAAATAGTAATTTTCTTTATACCACATCTGAACTCTTTTTTTCTAGCCAGGAACTATGTATACATATTTCTATATAATGAATTATCATGTGACTTAATATGATAATTACATAATCAATTTAAAGTTTCACTTTCATTCACTAATATAAAAATTTAAATAAAATTATATTTTCACAATAGCTAAAAATTTAATTAAAAAACACGAGTTATACCCTTTTCGTATCCACAATCAATACAGGTTTTACTCTATCATATTATAATTAGCTTTTTTACTAATTGTATGATTTTTTGACATTAGCATTGGCACAAAGAACATGATTAGAGAACTATGACTAGATATTAACTATATTTTGTTGTCTAATTGATATAATTGTAATTGAATTAAAACCTGCATAATCTCCCCAAAAATCTAACAATTAGATGATTAAAGTATAAGACCAAATCAGAAATAGAATGCTCATTGTAATTTGAGAACAATCTGTAGTATAAAGAAATGATAGAAACAAGATCTTTAAAAGCCCCAAAATAGAATAGTTAGTCAGTTAAATAAAGATGTAGATAAAAGTAACAACTAAATTTATAATAAAACTTATCTTTTATAATCCCCAAAATTTGGGTCAAAGGTTTTATCTTTCTGAGATAATAACTATTAAGTTAAAACTTATTACTGCAATTAGGGCATACAATCACCTTGTTAAAGAATTATTCAAAGTATTTCTCTTCAAAGATTGTTGCACAAATCAAGTTAATTAGGATTTTTGATTTGTACTCTAAATAAATTGTTCTACAGTATTAGTACTGCATAGTTTATTATCTGATTTCGCGAATATAAATATTTGCAAAATCATATTATTAACTATTAAAATATGCTATTTAGCATACTGGGTACTTATTTTTGGCTAGTATAGTAAGTAATCCGACCTGATAATTCTGCTTTTGTTTTTTTTTTGAATAATAAAAATAAGAATACAATGTGCCCCAATTTTCAGTATATGGCATAAGTATCTTAGCTAAAAACAGCTTGGCATGCTACATTATTTATACTTCTCATACAACATATATACAAATCATAGAATTGTATGAATACTATATTAAGGTAATAACAAGTTCATAAATTTGTTAAATTATTAGAAATTCTGATATAAATTATCTAGTAATTACGGGTTATCGATACTTTACCTTGGCATGATGTTAACAAAAAAACAAGTAATTCTTACTGCAATGCAAAAACATGATATTTGCATAGCAAAAGAAATGAATCCAAATATAAAAAATGTAGATCTTGCAAATAAGTATCAGGTTGGAAAATTAACAATAACAGATATCCTGAAGGAAAAAAAATATTAGTTAGCTATTACAACTGAAAAAGAAGGTAAAGTAAAAAATTTTCATGGGCCAAAGTAGCCAAAGCTTGAAGAAGCTCTTGATTTCTGGGTAGATAATGCGTTTAATAGTGGTCAAGATATTGATGATCATATTCTTAAGACAAAGGCAAAGTTTTTTGCAGATTACTTTCTTATTGATGATTTTTACAATGGTTGGTTAACTGGTTTCAAAAAATGGTATGGTCTCTGCCAATTTAATAAAAAGGGTGAATTAGCAAGTGCACCTCCTATAGAACAAATAGAAAATGATTGACTTAACTTAAAAGAATTACTTCAATCTTATAATCTTGAAGATATTTGGAATGCTGATGAAACAGGACTTTACTGGAAAATAAAGCCTTCTCGTACTTTAGCTTGTTCAAGATTAGCTAGACACAAAAAAGAAAAATCATATGTATCAATATTATGTGCTGCAAATGCAAGTGAAACTAAAAAATAAAACTTGCTTTTATTCATACTTGTAAAACGCCACGTCTATTACAAAATCTTAATTATGCCAATCTTCCTGTATACTATTATTGAAACAAAAAAGCTTGGATGCAAGTTAATATCTTTAACGATCTCCTCCTTAAGCTTAACAATCGAATAAAACTAAACAATTGAAAAATTATACTTCTAGTTGATAATGCACTAGTACATATTATTCTTGATAAAACTAGATTGTTTGCGAGTAGAATTTCTTCTACCAAATACAACCTTAATTCTCCAACCCTATGACACAGGAATCATTTATTCATTTAAGTGCCACTATAAACGGCTCTTTGTCCAAAACCACATTGATGCCTATGACAATATGCAAAATAAAGTAGTAAATTAAATAGTCTTATATAATATTTATAATGCTATAATTAATACAGCTGAAGCATGGTCTATAGTCTCACCAAATACGATTAGAAACTGCTAGCGAAAAACTGGTATTCTTCCATATAATAATCATGACTTCGAAGAACTTATTGAACTTGATCAAAATAGGTAATTAGTAATAGAAGTATAAATATAATGCCAAAACTTATTATAATTATAATAAACTACAACTTATTTTAATTACAAGTTATAGCATTACATTTATACCTCTATTTTTAAAGACATACGCTTATTAGTAAAACTTAAAATATGCATTTATTAATTTTCAACTTTTGATGCATTGATAATTATTACTGTTATATTTTTATAAAATAAAAAAAAATCAAAATTTTTTAGCAATACAAATAATGAATCAAGACTTTTAGATCTAATTGGCTGCTTATCAATAGATGATTCTCTTACCATATATGAATATATCTATGCTAAGGATGGTGAGGTTAAAGGCGAGCTTACTGAAAAAGAAATCTTGAAAATTGTCAAAAGTGAAAATGAGGAGAAAAGTGAGGAAGAAAATGAAGAATCTATTGAACAAGAGAAAATTAATGACAAGGAGGCAGAAATTTGTATGAACAAAGCACTAAGATATTTATACAAATAGGGTCTTGAGTTTGGAAACGTTGAAGAAGAAGTAAGGGTTTTAAGAAATTTACACAAGAGGGTTTAGTAAAATGTTATAAAAAATCTTAAACAGGTTAATCTCCATAACTACTTTCAGAATATCAATTAGAGTTTTTTTTTTATTCAATACTGTATATACATACATGCAGATGTACTATACTGAATAGAATTTTTTTTATTTTATTCAATATTGTATGTTATATATATATACATTATAAAAAGTTTTTTACTATATCAGATATGTATATTTGTATGTGTATACATATGCACCTTTTTTAAATAGTTATATAAAGTTATAAATAAATTTTATTGTTATATGTATAATACGTATACTGTATATGATTCGTGATCACATATATATAATTTTATTGGTTCACTACTTATACCGAACAGTTTGGTATAAAAAGCGAACTGTATAAAGCAAACTAACTCTATACCAAACAAAAAACCCCAGAACATGCAGTTTGGTATAGAGAGAGTTGACTGTATTTATTTATGTAATTCTCACAAGAGCTTGAAAATTAAGAAAGAGAGTCTGTTACCCTCAAAATCATTCTGTGCTCATATTTTTATTTTCTTTATTATTTATTTAATTACATGTATTATATTTTCTTTATTTGTATTTTATTATTTATTATTATTTTAATTCCCTCTGCGTATAATTAATTAGATAGTCTTTGTTATTTTCAGCTAGATGTTTAAGTGTATGATTGAGAATTATGCATTTTCTATTTTAGTTCACGATTGCCCAATTGTCGCTACTTTCAAATTGGATAAGTTTGGTTGCTAGGAAAGTATTCAGAAACTGATGGAGAGTAAAGGATATTGTTAATCTCATTGATCATTTACAGTTAAAAAGTTGTAGAATTTTGTCAATGATATCTTGTAATTCTTGCCAAGTCATTCAATGACAGCTGCAGGAATTCTTCCATATATAAAAGTCTTTTGAATTTATCTTGCTTGTATCTTCAGGTTCTATCTGAGTGATTTCTCTTTTATAATAAAGCTATCTGAGTAATTATTTCATTATATCATATCTCTATATTTCAATATATCTACTGCAATATTATACTTACTAACATATACACTGCACACTTACAATTACTTACACACACTTACTAAACTATACATATCTCTAATCTATATTAGTGACTTGAATCGGTTGAGCTATAATCGGTTAACCGACCGAACCGAATAAATTTTGGGTAACCGGTTGAGAAAATTCTTAATCGGTTAAATCAATATGATATGAGAAAATGTCAAATGACATATGAGAGAGTAAGGATTCATAAAGTTCTGACAAAAAATAAATGAACATAATAGACAAGTAGGTCGAGACAAAAAATTAGAGTAATGCTCCGAGAATTTCCGAAGGCAGTGTAGATGTTAATCTTAACTGGTTGAATAAAATAATTAGGTTCGGTTAACCGATTAAGAGAGTTTTTCTCGGTTCAAATCACTAATCTATATACCAATATATATATTTTTTACAATCTACTTATATCTAATTACTGTCCTGATTTAGACTAGCACTATCAATTTCTATTCACTCTCCTACTAACAGTAACACTGGGTATATGACATGACTATCCAAATTAAAATATATATATATTTATATTAATATAAATATCTGAATAAAAATATACTCGACCTGTGGGTCGATAGCATAGCGGTTATACTCCCAAGTTACAAATCAGATAGTTGCTGGTTCAATTCCTCCCAACGGCGAATTAATGAAAATTCGAAAATGGAAGTAAAACACCGCGGAGTACAGTGAACTTGAGATATCTACAGATAGACATATTCGGGGAATAGTTATTCTGAGAAGTTGTGGCTGTGAAGCGAGGCGTGTTAGAACCCTGATTTGGAATAACCGAAGTCATGAGACGTAATGTGAGGCCAAGTCTGATAAAGATACTACAAGAACTCGTGGTGATACCAGATTGGCTAGTGAAAGTCCAGTTCAATAATAAGGTGATCTAATCTCTCTGGAGGACGGTGCAGGTGGTCGGTCCTAGGTACCAGAATAGGCAACCGAGTAGGGTCGGGCCTATTCCAAATGTACTCATAATAGTATAAATACTTGACTTGTGGTCACCTCTCTGTAGAGGGGTAGTTAGTAGGGATAATTGGTCAAGGCAAGACTTAGCTGAAGTAAAAAAAATAAA
Source organism: Dentiscutata erythropus (assembly GCA_910591965.1). Classification (NCBI taxonomy): domain Eukaryota; kingdom Fungi; phylum Glomeromycota; class Glomeromycetes; order Diversisporales; family Gigasporaceae; genus Dentiscutata; species Dentiscutata erythropus. The sequence goes on along the minus strand of CAJVPY010003323.1, from coordinate 1,404 downwards.
AAATAAAAAATAAAAAAAAATAAAAAAAAATGGTTGATATTTAGTATAAGTGGGAATATATAAATATTATAAGATTATTTAATATAAAAATAATTATTTGAACTAATCTAAACAGATTTGAGAATAGTTAGGATTAGAGTGAGGGCCATAGTATAGTTTATAGTTAGCTTCGGGTTAGGGTTAGAGTTTTTTTATATTAAATAATCTTATAATATTTATATATTTCTACCTATACTAAATAAGATCCAAAAAAATAATAATATACTATAAACTAGCAATAATAATTAAAATAATTTAAATTAAATAAAAATATTCTGATAAAAATCAATATTTAATTTAAATAATTATTAATATGCATGAAATATATCTTCCTACTGGAGTTTAAAATATTGTTAAATACAGTCAGGAATATACCATATTTGAACAATGCTGATTGTACCTATAAGGAGAGGGCCAGAAAATATGTGTTTTATTTTGGGGGTCTTTTCAAAAAACACGTCTATATATAGAAAAATCGAGAAAATAAAAAACCTAGGGAGGAGGGGCAATTTTGTCAAAATAAAAAACACATGTTTTCTGGCCCTCCCCTAAGGATTAGAATCAATTGAGTTAACTAAAAAATTTTTATAGTAAGCTACTATGTTTAGTTAACTAATTAGTCAACTAAACATAGTAGTCGACTAAACTGATTCCAATTCCTATATACCTATTATGATAATAAAGAGTCAATTGAATAATTCTAGAAATTTTAATTATATCGATCATTATATGTATTAACCAATCAAATCAATTAATGATTATATTAGTATCAGGTAAAAATTTATATATTTTATTTAATTATTTATTCGCTATATATTTTATTATTATTTATTTGCCCATGTATTTTATTTATTTTATTTTTAGGCAAATGACAAATTAATCAATTTAATAGATCATTCTTATTCGCTATAAAATAATAAGTATTCATAACTAATCAATTAATTACTCTAAAATTATCAAATTGTTTGGTTCTGCCTTATTTTACTAATAGTCATTTCACTCAATAGCTTATTTAGCCAACACCACTTCAAACAACAATTTACAACTAATTGAACATTAACTCTAACTCTATCTCTATATAATGTCAGTTAAGTAAACTTTTAGTAAAATAATTGTCATATAAGTAGATCTTGGATCTGGTCTATTTTTCTAATTACTAACAAAGAGCATTCTTAATATCTATATTTTATAAAGAGGCTCCGATTAGTTAAAAGATTAAAATTCGCATTTTGAATAATAAATTTGTAATGAAGTTATATAAATTAAACTGAAATTTAAGTACTTCACAATGATAAGGGTCTATAATTTAAATAATATAAGTAGCTATACCTTAAGTATCAAACAACAATATTTCGAATCTATAAA
>CAJVPY010003322.1:0-14311 GCA_910591965.1 Dentiscutata erythropus | reverse complement strand
TAATATTTAAAATTTTATTAGAAAAATTTAAAATTTAAAAAAGTTTGCAAGCAAATTTGGCTGCAAAACAATTTAAGAGATACATACTATCTCCTCACATCCCACTTTCAATCCTTTACTATCTCAGCTATACCCTTATTCTCTTAATTCTACACTTAAAGGCCTTATATCTATATTTTTAATCCAATCTCTAGACCCATTTGAAATCTCATACTCTAATACTTCTCAACTTATTATTTGATTATTTTTTAAAATCTCTAACCAACTCTACAATTATATTTTGATCTCATACTGTATCAATTTCTCTAACTGGAAAAAATTCTGCCAAATCCCTTTCTATTCTAACTACGATATCCAACCCCAATCTTTTTCATAGCCAACCAATAGAAGAACTAAAATTAACTATACTTACAGTTGTCCTTGTGACTCTGCTGACCAATTATACTCTGAACTTAATATTTGTCCCTCTTTAGAAAAAGCTACTCTTAAATTTAATATTTGGTTTACTATATGGATCAAATACAGCACATCTATCAACTACATCCTAACAATTCAAACCTAGATGAGTCTTGACCACTCTAGTAGGTTTAGGTCACAGATAATTAGTTTGAGCTTTTAGTTTGAGCTTTTAGTCTGAGCTCTTATTCTTGAATATAATTTATATTTATTTGTCATTACACAAATTAAGTTTTTATATAGTTGATATGTAATTATTTATATAAATTAATCAATAAAGATATGAGCAAGGCCTTACTTTAATACCAAAAAAAAAAAAAAATTGAAATGAATATATTAATAAAATTAAAAATTCTAATATTTTTTTTTGGTCTTACCTATAGTCACTTAGTGATTACTTCTTGCCAAAAGGAGTATAGATTGGATTTATTTTATTGAATAAAGTAGATAATTAGAGCATACAATTAGTTGGTTTAATATCTTAATAAACTGAACTAAAAATACAACAAAGCAGAACACAATAGTAGAAACCAAAAAGACTTATGATGTTTTAAGACAAGTAACATATAACAAAAGTTTTTTATATCATTACTAGAAAGACTTATAATACTTTAAGACAAATAGATATATCAAAGAGTTCTTCTATTGCAATTAAACTAGAATGAAATTACTGGAATAAAATTATTTTACTTTTAAAAGCTTTCTATAATATTAAATCTAATAGCTTTTTTCCTGCTTGTATAAATTACTTGTTTTATGTATTATCAAAAATATTTTACTAATCTTTGAAAGTTGGTAAGTTGATAATAAAAGTATTATTTAGTTGCAAAAAATCAATATATGACCAAAGGCTGGGATTAGTCTCTTCCAAATAATTTAATAGAACTATCAAAATAAAACATAATTAGTGTAATAGATTAAAATGAAATATTGATTAATATAAAAATAAACAAACTGCCAAAAAATAAAATTTTTTGAGGTTCATTTTTTAGAGTTAGAGGTTAGAGTTAGAGGTTAGTTTTAGAGTAGAGTTTATAATAAACAAATATAAATAGGTTTTAGAAAAATAAATAGAAACCCTTGTTTCATTTTAACCTGATTTCATTATGATTCATAACAATTATTATGATGACTATATTGATTATCTGTAACTATTACAACATTCTTGATCATTTGCATAATTATCAAATATGTAACTATTGCTTATAGAAAAACATAATTTAAATTTTGTAATTAGTAGCTATGCAATTATATTCAAGCTATTTCGATATATATATACCAACTAATCGATTATAGTGGTTTACAAAAGAGTGTGACTCTGTGATTTCATAGAAAAATTTCAAAGATTTTAATAGAGATGTTAAATAGTTTGAAAAACTTAAGTTTCAAACTGCTTATTGTACTTATTAAGTTTGTAATTCAATTTTTATTTAAAACTTCAGTTCAAATTTAAATTAAAAAAAACGTGAGTTTTAAACTAGCTTATAGCTCTTAATTTGGCAAACAGCTTTTGTTTGATGTTTTTAAACTAATTTATTGTTTTTAATTTAACAATTAGTTCTCATTTAAAGTTTATGTTCTTAATTTGGCAAACAGTTTTTGTTCAAACAGTTTATTGTTCTTAATTTGGTAAATGGTTTTGTTCAAACAATTTATTGTTTTTTATTATGAAAATTTGGTTATTGTTCGAATCTTATATTAATCATATAATATAAATTTGAATATAAAAAATATGAAAGACAAAAGCCATTATATAGAAATAAATACGATTAAAATATTAAATTAATTTTTTTATTTAAAGAGAAATTTTTACTTTTGAATATTAAAATTTTGTATTATAGATAATACTAACAACAATACTAATATTATTGAAGAACAAGACTCTTTATATAATGAAATACAAGATTCTTTGCAAAAAGAATTAAATGTAGATTCTTTAACTTTAAAAGCATTATTTGATAATTCATTAAATAAAAACCTCATCTTTTATGTGAATATCTTAAACCAAGTGATAGCAAGATTTTCATTTGCTGTATACTATGTTTAGGACAATATCCTCAAATAAAATAACAAAAATTAACAGGAATTAGTACAATTAAAACACATTTTAGAAAATATCATGCAGATATTTATAATCAAATAGAGTTAGAACTTAAAAAAACTAAACAGTTCAACTTTATGGAATAAATAATAAAGCAAAAGTTAAACATATTACTTATCTACTTATAAAGTAGATTATTTGTAATTAATAGCTTTTTATAGTTGTTAAAAATCCTAGTTTTATTGAACTTATTGAAGAACTTGATGAACAGTATTGATTACTATCTCATCAAACTATATCTAATCAGATTGAGGCAATTTACAGTATCAAAATCAAAAATTATTATTAAAAAATTTTTTAAAAACAATAAAAAAATTAGCTATTACAACTGTTTCATAGACTGCTTGCAATAATAGTGATTATATGTCTATAATACTTCATTGGATTAATAATAATTGGAATATATAAAAATTGCTTCTCGATTTTGTCCCTGTTAAAGATGATCATACAGAATTAAATATTTTAAATGCTATCTTAGAAATTATTAGTTTTTATAAAATTAGAGAAAAAATAATTGCTACAACAACTAATAATATAGCAAATATAATTACTTTCGCTTCTTACTTATGACAAAGCCTTGATAAAAAATTTAATAATAATGGTTTTTAACATTGTCATTGTACTGCCCACACTTTAAACTTAATCATTGTGAAAGGGTTAAACCGCATTGATTTTTCTATTATAAAAGCAAAGTTATTTATATCTACTATATGCAATTCATAACTAATTTTTAGAGAATTAAAAGATATATTTAAAATGAAAAATAGGAAGTTTCTTGTACCTGATTTAGACGTTTCAACTTGTTGGAATAGCACATTTCTAATAATTGAAAAATTAAGAAAAATTAAAGAAATGACTGATATTCTTGTTGCATTAAATAATTCATTAAAACCAAATTACCCAACTAAATCAGAATAGTCAAAAATCGAAATATGTTTTATTTATTTATTTGTTTATTATTATTATTATTTTTAATTTTTTTTTTTTATATACGATTATAGAAAATCTATAATTTTCTTAACCCTATTTACCAAGCAACTTTAATGCTTTCATCATCAAGTCATCTAACCTTAGGAGATCTTCATTTAATATTCGTAATAATTAATAGATCTTTTGATAAAATTCAATTAAAGAAACTACAACAAAGCTTGTCACAATGGCTATGGCAATTAAATTTGATGAGTATTAACAAAAATTGAATCAATCATCCTTTATGATTGCTCCACTCGATCCCAATGTTAAGCTTTTATTATATGACACAGAAAAACAACATAAGGTTCAAGAATATATGGAAAACCTTTATTCAAAATTCAATACCTCTAATACTAGTTTATACAATTAACTTCACATGATTATTTCAAGAAGGCTCTTAAGTATTTATTTGCTTCTCCTGGTAGCAAGTGAATTATGAAACTATTTTAAGTCAGCAGAAGTTAATTGTAAAGTATTATTATAGTAGAAAGCTCATGCAAATAATCAAAATTACAAAAATATTGCCAAAATAGCACAAGACTACCTGTGTATACAGGCTACTAGTGTACCAAGTGAGCAGGTATTCTCAGTTGCCAAACATACTATAAACTTCTTACGTAATTGTTTAGATCCAGAAAAAGCATAAGAACTCTCTGCCTTAAAAGTTGGTATAAATCTGGTGTAATTAAAAGAATAAAGTTTTTTTTTAAAAAAATTAGTTTAGTTTAGTGTTAGACTTAGTTTAGCAGTAGTGTTTTTTTAAAGGTTGGATATTTGTGAATTGTAAAAATCTTAAATTTCTGCCTTAAAAAAAAATCTATAAAAAAGTTCAATATACTGTAGATCTAAATCTATCAAAATTGATTAAAAACTGAGTTTAGAACTAAGTTTGAAACTTACGTTTGACCTTCACGTGATATTTTTGGAACTTGAGTGTGACTTTCACATGATATTTTTGAACTCATTTTCGAACTGTTTCTTAACTCGAACTTTTATGAAACAGGACCGAACAGGACCGAACTGAACTTTTAACATCCCTAGATTTTAATTCCCTATTGACATAAATTTTCAATCAATAATGTCTATATTTTATTCGAATCTTTAAAATTCTCTAAGGATTGAAAAATCTACTAGAATCAGCGATTTTACATGACATTATAATCTATAGAGGTCACACCTTTTTGCAAACTGTCATAATTGAATAATCGATTAGTTGGCTATAATCGACTTCTAATCAATTTATAAAAAAATTTTTTGGCCAACTAATCGATTGCATTTTTTGGTTTGATTTGTAACAATACACCACAACCTGGTACGCATTTTCGAGTTGCATTTCATAATTTACAAATAATTGGGGTTTCAAAGTTAAAACGCGGAAATCTAATTTTAATTGAAATTGATGACATATTTATTTTAAAATAAATGATCCGGCAATCTGATCTTATCTTCAATTTGAACGAAAGTTTTACTTTTTATTTATTTCTTTTTTTTTACGAAGTATTACAAAATTTTCCGATTTCATGAATTGGGGATCTCAAACACTCCTATTTCATTAAAATCTTGAAAACAAATAAGATTTTTCAAACTCTCATTTAATTTCAAAATGCGCCACTTATTTCTTAACTTTGAAACCCCTAATATATTGATATGTCGATTAATAATTGATATAAATTGAAAAATGACGCGGAAACGCAGCCAAAATGCACATAAAGTTTAAGGCATCGTAGAAGAATAATAGCCTGGCTCAATTAATATCAATTAATCTTAACATTAATAAATCACACGAGTCAAAATAATACATAAGCGATGCAATTGACGGTTGACCCACAGGTTCAACCCACGGGTTGATCAACGGGTTTAACTCGTCACTTCTTACCCGGGTTGACATAACTGCAACCCGATACACGACCCACCTGCGGGTGACCCAGGTGACGCCTATTCGGGTCCAACCACTACACCAGAAAAACTGTTTTCTCTGTAGTAGATAAATGTAAAAGTTGGGAGTTCTATCATAAGGTTCCTTTTATAGTACTTAATAACAAAAGAAGACTATGATTACGTAAAATTAAAAATTCTAGTCGAATTCTTTGAAGAAATGAGAAACCTTCGGACTATTTTATAAAAAAAAAGACCCATGTGAGGATCATGTTACAATTACGAAAACTGGACGAATCATTGAGGAGCTCTTTTTTAATTTGGGAGTTCCATATCATATTATCACAAATATATTAGTACTTAATGTTTTTATGATTTTTAGAGGCGATGAAACATCGGAATCAAGTGCTGAACGGGTTCGGACAAGAATAAAACATCGGGTGATAAGGAAAAAATGATAAGGATGTTAAAGGATATATGAACGGTTAGAAAGACAACACGGTTGCAAACATCCATTCTGAATAAAAAAGCGGTTCATTAAATTAAACTTATTTGCAATACAACCAATTGGTAAGCACGTTTTTTTATGCGCACATTGATACAGACAGACTTGGGACATGGTGTCTTTTATCGTTTAAAAAGATTTGCAACTTTATCAATTTTGTATTCTCGATCCCATGCTGAAAAAACGGAATCCTTCATAATGACCATTTAAATTTAGGGTATATATCTTGTATATTAATGTTTGACATTTGCTAACCAATTATGTGACATATAGCAAGCTATTACTAAATCTTATTCAATTATCACTAATAATTATGAACGTACTAGAATTTTACCAAAGTTTATTACTCCAAGTACATCACCACATGACTAAATTTATTAACTTGATTTCACTAATGATAGGTAGTTAGTATTATTTCACAATTCGAAGGTAACATTAACTTTCTATATTTCCGATTTTTTCAATAAAAATAAAAGTGTCATGTGATTTTATTAAATATATATAATAAAATAAATTCATAGATATAGTTGATATCGAATTCAAAGAAATATTCGTATTCTTTATTTAAAATGCCAATTTTTACAGACCAGAATAATGATAAGTACGCGTATTATAAGAAATATTAGTTTTAAAAGTTTGGCAATAAATCTCAAAATATGTTAATTAACAAAAAAATTCTTTTCTAATAATATACACTAAATCGCATTTTAAAAAGAATCGTAGCGCACCCCAAGATGCACACTAAATTTTATAAGCTTTGTTAATATAATAGCTGTTATAGCTTCAATTCATAAAATAGAAAACAAGACGTTGATAAGAACTGTGTGAAATTTTTCATTCAAAAGAACTTATATTGGAATAAATATAAGATATGGGCTGCGCCACAAACCTGGCACACATTCAAGAATTGCGATATAGTTACTAGACCTCTTAACGCTAAATCTGATAACCCTTTTAAAATTTGTCTACTATGCACATCGGTTTTGACAGAGTATACTACTGTATTATATGTATGTGTGTGTAAGAAGTTAGGATTAGAGTTAAAAATGCCAAGCATTAACGTTAATTGAACTACCATTTTAGTAAACGCGATCGGATTTACTACAACACCTGACAGATTTTATTTGTATATATATACAGAACATCTGAAACTCCATGTCATCGTCTTTAAACATGAATTTCCCAACGCAGCGGTACAATCTTGCGCTTAGTTGTATATTCAACTATTTAAGTCGCCGAGACCTTTGTGCTTGTTCGCTTGTAAGCAAAAATTGGTGTCAAAATGTCAAGACAACCATTTGGAACAAGCCGGATTTTATTACTGAAGGAACTACGTCTCTAAAAGCATTTCAACAATTTCTTAAAGTTATAGAGACAATTGCAAGTGAACAAACTAGGTCTTTAATTCAAATTATTGATATTAGTCAGATTCAAGAGTCACTATACGAAACTATTGATGAAAGTTGGTTGGCAATAGTTATGCAACGGTGTCCTAAACTACGTTCTCTTATCATTCGAGACGCTTCTTTCCTTACAACAACGTCGATTCGTAAGCTCTGCTCTAGTCTTAAACAACCTCACGTATTTCTTGAATATCTTGATCTTTCAAATTCAAAAAATATTACAGAGATAACGCTAAAATCCTTAATTCAAAACTTTCCGGAACTTGTTCAAATTACTCTTGACAATTGCTCCGGTGTTTCCGACAGTTCTATTTCTCAAATTATTTATTATTGCCACGAACTTCACACCATCAATATAGCAAATTCAAGGTCTTGCGTTACCGACACTTCTATATTTGCCATCGCGAAATTTGGAAAACAAAAATTAAGATGTGTGAATTTCCAATCACTACAAAAGATCAGCGACAATTCAATTATTGCATTATCAAATTATTGCAAAAATTTGGTCTCAATAAATTTAAGTAATTGTTCTTTAATTACTTGTAAGGCTTTAGAAAGTCTTTTAACTGCTAATAAGAACACTTTGGAAGAATTTATCATTCATAATATGAAATCAATTCCGATTCTTGAAAGTTCTTTTATTGAGCTACTCAATAGATGTCTTAAATTAACGACACTCTCCATTAGTCTTGGTTACATAATTCCCAAATTATTTGTTAATCACTCTTCTTTTGGATCTTCATCAAAATCTCCACCACTATACACACCTAAATCTTCTGGTAACGACGCCCAATTAATACTTGATCTGTTTGAACAATTCCAAAATTTACAAGTATTATCGCTTCACAATGTACCGGAGCATACATCAACCGAATTTTTGTGGAATTTGTTTGAATTATGCGGAAGGTGTGGTAACTGCTCGTTAAAAGATGTTAAAATTTATAGAACGAGTTATGAAAGTGATTTTATTCTGGGTGGATATGCAAAAGTCCAGCAAAATAGTGAAATAAATCAAGAATCTGTTAGTAATTTTAATAAAAATCATCCGAATGGTCCAAATATTAAGTTATTGCTGTTAGAAGAATGAACCTTTTTATGTTTGATGAAAGGGGGGTTTTTTTTTGATGGTTTGTGGTATATATGGTTTTATATATTTTCCTTATTCATCACTTCTTTTTATGTACTACACATAACGTTGTATATATATAACTTCATTTTTAATGTATTTTACAATTCTATTATTGTATTTTTTTTTCCTTTTATCTGTTATATGAAATTAATTAAAGACAATTATAACATTTAAGGTGACAAATAAAGCTCCAGCTTATAAAATGCCGTCGTTTGATGGTATTTAAATGCTAAACTACAGATTGCCTTATGAGCGATTCTTGTTTTAAGGTTTATAGTTTTTTTTCTTATCCTATAAAAATAAAATACTACGCGATGTATATTACGATTTTATAATTTATTTACGCAATTTTATTACACGCTCATCTATACGACTAACTACTGACTCGATAACCTGTTAAGTGCAGCAATATAAATTTGATGATCTCTAATACTAGTACGTACGTACCAGAATACTAACCATACATATCATATATCATCCATTTTTTGATTAGATCAAAAAAAAAAAAAAAAAATTTTTTTGTGCGACTCATTTTATTTTTCTCGAGTAATCTTGTCTTTGATCTTTAATGATGCATTATATTCTTTTACTATTACTATGCAACGCATGTAATCTTGCAGTCTGCATGATCCCAATAATTAATTATCTTGCGCAATTATGCACGTATTTAACGTTAATTGGTCAGATATAATAATATTGATGGTTGGGATGACGTAGAGTAATTATTCGAGTATTACTGTACTTGTGTAAATCTTGTGATCCTGCCTTTTACACGTGCTTATTTGATACTTTTTTTTTTTTATGGTCAATTACAACTTTTATTCTTTTTTAGACTTTTTTTTTTTCGGCGACCACTATGTCCTCGCTAGTTTCTCCCGATATTGTTTCTCAACTGAACCAAGTATTATCAAACTTGGCTTCCAATGATAATAATCTTCGTTCAAGTGCTGAAAAACAACTGAATGAACACTGGATCGCGCAACAACCGGATTTATTACTTCTTTCTTTAATACAGCTTGGAAGATCTCACGAAGAAATACACGTGAGGATCATTTAAAAAGTTTTCATGTATTTATAAAAAAAAAGTGGAAAGATAGAAAGTCTAAGATGGAATTATCACACGCGTTTCATACGGCTTATTATTATCGGGGATATAGGGTCGCTCTTTTGCTTTTGTGCTGCTTCGAAGAATTGCATTCAAGCAAGTTCCAGGTACTCAAAAAACGGACGATGCTACAATATGGGACCGCCTTCAAGAACAGAGTAGACAAGCAATCAAAAATGAACTTTTAATGTCGCTTTCAGTTGAGCGAGAGAATACTGTACGTTATAAAGTTTGTGATGCCGTTTCTGAAGTTGCTAAAAATTCCTTTCTCAAAGGACGTAAGTATTCGATTTTATATTATCATTTTATATCTTTTACTTTATATTTCGTTATTTCAAATTCTCTTACTTTTTCTCATGTAGAAAAGTGGGGTGAACTACTACCTGCTCTATTTGAAGCCAGTAAATCTCCTTCTGCCGAACATCGTGAAGCTGCTTTACGAATATTTTCTGCTGTGCCTAATCTAATCACCGATCAGCCTATTGATATTTTAAAACAAGTTTTTTCTGCTAATTTACGGGATGCTGATAATGCAGCTGTATGTATAATATATTTAATTTTTATTTTTTTTTATTTTATTATTACTATATACATATAATATATATATATATATATATTTATTGGTTATGCTAAAATATTCGGATCGAGCTACTGAAATTATATATATTATACCTTAGATTCGTATGGCTGCACTTAAAGCTGCTGTAGCATTCATGTTGGAAGCAAATCAACCAAGTCGTACTTCTTTTTCGGAATTAATGCCACAGATGCTTGAGGTATGATAAAAATTTTATCACTAATTTCTTAAAAAAGTCTGTAACATACCCCATTTATGGGTTTGAAAAACTTTTAATTAATAACTCTAAATTTAATAATTTTTTAAGATATAAAATTGTTATAATATCATAATGGCTAAATTTTAAAACATTAGTAAATTTGGATGTTATTAATTTATTCATGTATCGGTGGTTATGCGACAGACTCTAAAAGCATGAATACATTATTGGCATTTAACGTGTTTTTGCCATTTCACGCAAAGGTCTTATCTCCACTTGTAGCACATCGTGATGAAGATGGTTTAGTTGATGGTATAATGGTATTCATTGAATTAGGTGAAAATTCACCGCGTGTATTTAGGCCAGTACTCCCTATCGTTATGCCTTTCGCTATAAATATTATGAAAGATAAATCATTTGAAGAGGGTACGCGTCAAACTGCTCTCGAACTTTTGCTTACTTTGTCGGAGGCTTCTCCGTCAATGATGCGCAAAACTCCAGATTTCTGTTCGCAAGTTATCCCCATATCTTTGGAGATGATGACAGAATTGGACGATTATGAAGAATGGTACACAACTGATGATGTAAATTATTATTTTTTTTATTTAATATACATTCATTTATTTTTCAATTATGTTAAAAATGTTAAAATGTTAAATATGTTTTGTGTATATCCATTTTATCCATATTCATAGCTAGATGACGATGATAATGATGAAAACTATGTTATAGGGGAACATGCCATGGATAGATTAGCTCGTAATATTGGTAATTAATCTTATAAATTAGGCTGGGACGCATACATGCTATTCTAGATTAATTTGTAGCATTACCATAGCGACTTTGATTTTTGAGTTTAGGTGGAAAAGCTGTACTCCCCATTGCCTTTAATTATATTCCCTCCATGTTGGGCGCAGAGAAATGGGAACAACGTCATGCTGCACTTATGGCAATATCTGCCATTGGGGAGGGTTGTGTTAAAATTATGGAGCCTGAATTGGGTAAAATTATCGAGTAAGTTGCAATTAACTTTAGATACTTTTTTTTAATAGAAGGACCTTTTTTCGTTAATTCTTTTTATTTTATTTACTTCATACTCCATGTAAGATTGGTTTTACCATATTTACGAGATCCTCACCCTCGAGTAAGATATGCTGCGTGTAATGCAATCGGTCAAATGTCGACTGATTTCCAAGATTCTCTCCAAAAGAAATTTCATCAACCTGTACTTACTAATTTAATTCCTATAATGGACACCCCGGAACCGAGGTAAATAACGTTATTTATATTATCGTTACATAGTTTTGAGATTAATGTTCAAATACAAACTTTTTTCGTCAATTCAACTGTCCATTGTAGGGTTCAAGCCCATGCAGCTGCTGCCCTAGTTAATTTCTGTGAAGCTGCAGATAAGGCAATTCTAGAACCTTATTTGGATCCTATTTTTGAAAGGCTTCTTGTTCTTCTAAATTCTGGAAGAACTTATGTTCAAGAGCAAGCTATAACAACGATAGCTACAGTTGCAGATAGTGCAGAAGATAGATTTGTAAAGGTGTGAATTATATTGAGTCTTTACTATTTGTTCACTTATATATCATTTATTTATGGTATTTTAAATACTTTTATAGTATTATAGTGCTATTATGCCTTTATTAATAACCGTTCTTAGAAATGCTCACCAAAAAGAATATCGATTATTACGAGGCAAAGCCATGGAGTGTGCAAGTCTTATAGGTACTTCTTCAAACTTTTGTTATTAACACATGTTCATCACATGCTCACCATATGATCATTATATAGCCTTGGCTGTAGGGAAAGAAATTTTTGCACCAAATGCCAATGAGTTCATTCAATTATTGGTTCAAACACAACGTGAGTGTTTAGTTTATTTCATTTGGTATTTTTCTACTTTATTCAACCAATAATAAAAGTTTTATTATATTAATAAATGTGTAGAATCAGTCACCGAACCAGATGATCCTCAAACATCATATCTTATTGCTTCATGGGCAAGGATATGCAAAGTTCTTGGCGCAGATTTTGTTCCATACCTACCTATCATTATGCCCCCTCTTCTACAATCTGCACAACTAAAGCCAGATTTTGCTATTTTAGATCGTTAGTTAATTATTTTAATAATTATTGAGTTTATTTATTTGATAAATCTGATAATAATTTTTGATTAAAACCTTTATAGCCGATGATGATATTGATTCTAAATATTCAGCTGAAGATGGTTGGGAATTTGTCGGTGTTGAAGGTCAAGTAAGTATAATGATTCTCATATAGGTTGATATTTATAAAAACCTATTAATCCTAATATTGGAACAATATTTATGTAGCAAATTGGAATAAAAACGACTGTTTTGGAAGAAAAATGTACTGCTGTTGAAATGCTTATATGTTATGCTCGAGAGCTTGGTCCTGCCTTCCAACCGTACGTTGAGGATGTTTTGGAAATCGTGCTACCACTCCTAAAATTTTATTTTCACGATGGTGTCCGTAATGCTGCAGCAGCAACTATTCCGCATCTCCTTAATTCAGTTAAAAAAGCTAATGCTAGTAATGAATATATATTATCAATGTGGCATACAATTGTGAAAAAAGTTATCGAAGTTATCATGAGCGAAGTTGATCCCACATTTTTGTGGCAACTTTATGTTACTTTTTATGAATCATTAGAAATAGTTGGTGATAATAGTCTTGATGAGTCGCATTTAGAAGCTTTTACGAAAGCTACCGAAGTTCAATTACAAGAATTTTATCAAAGAATAAAGCAGCGAGAACAAGCAAGACACAGTGGAGATTATGATGCTGAAGATGAAGATATAATTATGGAAGAAGAGGCAACGGAAGAAGGTGTTCTTGGTGAACTTTCAAAAGCTTTACATGTTATCCTTAAAACCCATCGAACGTCTTATCTTCCATCTTTTGATAAGTTGTTACCAATCGTATCCATGTTCTTGGCTGATGCAAACCCTGCAGCTCGTCAATGGGCTTTATGCGTAATTGATGATGTTATTGAATTTACTGGACCTGCATCATGGGTTTATCATACTCATTTCTTAGAAAAAATGATTGCATCATTAATGGACATAGGTTAGTTGAATAGCTTTTTTTTTTTTTTTGTTTTGTAGTTGTCATTATAGTATCCTCATTTTTATTTTGTTGGTTTATCATAGCCTCCGATGTTAGGCAGGCTGCCGCTTATGGTATTGGTGTATGTGCCCAATTTGGTGGCGAGAATTACTCTGAAGCTGTTACAGGTTTTTATTTCATATTTAAAAACGTAAAAATTTGTTGTTTTTTTCCTATATATTATTAGTCTAACTGTCTTTTTTTTCCTTGCAGAGGCACTAAGTAATTTATTCCAAGTAATAAATTCTGATGGCTCTAGGAGAGAAGAAAATATATATGCAACTGAGAATGCTATATCTGCTATAACTAAGATTCTAAAATTCAATAATAGTAAAGTTGACGTGAATGCTGTGCTTCCAGCTTGGTTTGCATCCCTACCTATTATCTATGATGAAGAAGAAGCAGCACTTACTTACACATATTTGCTAGATTTGCTAGAAGCGTAAGTTATTATTATGTCTTATCAATATGTCTTATTAAACTATAATCTAAGCAACAATTTCTATTATTTTAGTCAACATCCTCTCATTCTTGGTAATAATAATGAAAATATTCCACGTGTTGGCAAAATTTTCACTGAGGTACTTACCGCAGTGATTTTACCAGAACCAGTGGCCATGAGGATGACAAACGCATTAAAAGCTATTAATCCTGGTCATTAATAGAAAATCAACTAAAGCTAATTTTCAATTTAGTCAGATTTTTTTTTTTCAAAATAGGTTGATCGATTCTTATAATAATAATAATTTACTTATAAGCTTTGGATCATTACAAAAGAGTTTTTTTTTTTTTTTTTTTTTTTTTTTTTTTTTTTTTTTTTTTTTTTTTTTTTTTTTTTTTTTTTTTTTTTT
>CAJVPY010003321.1:0-14311 GCA_910591965.1 Dentiscutata erythropus | reverse complement strand
CATCTATATAAGTGATCCTTTAATCGAGCGACTAAATCTACAAAGTCCTCTCCACAGTAGTTACACTTTTGGCGAGGTGTAGTTCGACCAATTTTGTCAGTTTCTGTAACTTTTGTAAAGTTCAAGCAAATTTCTTTTAATGAAGGTCTCCTATGGTACATGATTGTTTATAATTTTATATCTTAAAAAAGAGGTAACGAAAAAATTGTATTTTGACATTATTAATTAAATAAATAAATACTATCCCATTGTTACATATTATGATTATGTCAGAATGTATTAATCAATTAAATAAATACTATTCCATTGTTATGTTTATGATTACGTCAGAATGTTTTAAATCATTAAAAAACAGTTTTAAATCAAACAAACATGTTTTAAAACATTCTGTTTTAAAACATTTTCCATCCCTAATAGTAACCAAGCAAATTGTTTCCGAATAAATTTTTTAAACATTAAGTTAAAGTATATAAACAACAAATAAAAAACTCTTTATCAAGTATGGTTTAATAGTTGTTTAGTTATTTTAACTTAATATTTAAAAAAATTTACTTAGAAACAATTTGCTTGGTTCTACTAACACCCTATATGAAGTTTTTAGCATGTTGCGAATTCGCAAACTATATATCAGTCACATGATTTAGAAAGGGCATGCCCATGGGCATGAGGGGCATGCCTAATTTTTTTCCCATGCCCTAAACCCTACCCTCAGACCATAGGGTCTTGAATGATGGTTCGATTCTGGTCTGAGACCACCAATGGTGGTTCAAAACTTAGAATTATGGTTTCAGACCGTATTAGTCTAAGAATGTATAAATACAATGCTTGTGTTAATAAAGAACATTAATTCGTGATTCTTTTGTAAAGAATAGTATTGTTATAATAAAAGTTGGGGGAATCTAATATAAGCTTTATAATAAACCTGAATCCAGCTCCACCCACAAGGTAAGTCATCATTTTTTTCAAGATAACCTTTCTTGGAGCTCTAATAAAAGTTGTGGAACTGAGTTTTGTGGTTCTAATAGTAGTAAGATCATTAAAATTGGCCTGGTAGATGTTGATTTTTCTCTTTACAAGCATATAAAATTTCTTTAAAAATTTTAAAGAAATTTTATATGATTGTAAAGAGAAAATCAAGATATCTTAGCAACTACCAGGCCAATTTTGACAATCTTACTACTATTAGAACCACAAAAATCAGCTCTACAACTTTTATTAGAGCTCCAAGAAAAGATGATTTACCATGTAGGTGGAGCTAAATTCAGCTCTATTATAAAGCTTATATTAGATTTTCCAACTTTTATTATATAGTAACAATACTATTCTTTACAAAAGAATTAAAATTAATTAATTCTTTTTGCTCTGACTAAAATAACTATATAAAGTAAATACATTCTTTAATAACATATTATCATTAAATCTGAATCCCTTATAACATTCATCTTGCATACCCTATGTTGTAACTCTAAGCTAATTTGACCTTATATTAGCCAAGTCTCTCCCATGGTTACAACACCAGCCTTGCACCGAACATAAAAAAATTCAATTTGTTAAACAATATTCAATCGACACGTTGAATTTTCAATTTTGACTAGTGTTGGTCTTTCTGAAGACTATATAAATTAGTTTCATGTTTTTAATTAATTTTATTAATTAAATAAGATCATAGCATGGCATAGATTGACAAAAGTACAACACGCAAATCCATTATTATTACATAGAATATACGCTTAAAAGCAATTTATTTATTTAATTAAGCAATTATTAGCGTTGGTGTTATGCTAAATTACTTATCTGTACAATTTCAGTTGTATTAATATTTAATTAGATAATTGATCTTCCTCAAATTTACTTTCTTTAGCAACTTATTGTATATACTCTAATGCGCAAGAGCAGAAGCGCTATGCTAGCTAAATTGCACTCAAAAATTTTTGTTTATTGAACAGCAGTCAAATATATATAAACTAGGAAAATGGTGATTTTGTATCAAGTACTTGAATCTGAATTTAATATAAAATAAAGGCAAAATTTATATATAAAAATTAAGTCATATCTGATTCATATTAACTGTGTATACAATTGAGCTTGAACTTGTGCTTCTACCAATATAAATAATATGATAAGACAATTTGGTAATAATGTAACAGTATAATCAATATAAGAAAGGAACTAGAGGTTGACCAAGTTGTCGAACCATTAAAATTTACTTCTTCAAAATAAATATCTTGTGTGAAACCAATATCAGTGTTGTTCAGTGTGGTATCTTAGTATTAATTTATATAATGAAGATGCTGTATATAATCTGCAGTATTTGAATTATGTGTAGTTCTACCAATGTCTTTTTTTCTCGTAGCTTTACCTTTATATGCAATTTGAACTCTACAGGTCTCTGTACTTGTTTAGCTCTACATGGACTGACTGCTTTTCCATATACCACAGACAGTGATATCTACAAAGCATAAAATAAACAAAGTAGTTTATTAGTATTTAATGTGAAATGTTACTGCTACTAGTTCATTTTTGACAGTATCTATACACTAATTTTAAATCAGATTATGATATGGAATCAGTTTTCACTTTTCAATATAAATAGAAACAAGCTCAGAAAAATCATTATATCATTCTTAAAACCATGTATTTATTATTGAAGATGTTGAGAAAAAGCTGTATTCAGTTGCTCTTAACTAGGGTTCTCAATGGGCCGGGTTGGGCCGGGTTTATTCAAACCCAAGCCCAGCCTGTAGAATTATAAACTCAGCCCAAGCCTGGCCCAATTCATCACGGGTTTGAAATATAAGCCCAAACCCAGCCCGAGCTTAGCCCAGCCCGACCCAACCCAACCAAAGCATATCCCAACCCTGCCCAAACCTGGTCCAACCCAAGCCCGGCCCAACAAGCCTAGCTCAATCCATAATTTGCAAATAGTATTACTAATTAATTAATCATCAACAATCTAAAATTATTATTGATTAGTTGGCAACTTGACAACTAATCAATTTTTGATTTGGAACACTAAGATAATTAATTATATTTTTCAAATAACTTAATTATTAAAATGTATATTCTTGAATCTTTTATATTATATTATGCTAAAAATTACAAACTTTACCAAATTAACTAGAATATTTTTTATTAGATATTTCAGAAATTATAAAAATAGCTAACTAAATTAAAAAAACTATAGTTCAAAAAGAAATAAAATTTTAACATCTAATTTAAATACAATAGGCCTGTAACTAGTAAAAACTATATATTTTTAATGGGATTGTCGGGTTTTATCGGGCCTCTTTATAAAACCCAGGCCCGGTCCATTATTTTACAAGCCCAACCCACGGGCTTAAATTTTGGGCCCAGGCCCGACCCAACCCACAAATTACCGGGTTTGGCCCGACCCATTGCAAACCCTAACTTGAACCCAACGACGGATCCATTTGAGCCCAACGACGGGTTCATTTGAACACAACGACGGGTCCATTTGAACCCAACGACGGGTCCATTTGAACCCAATACGGGTTCATTTCAACCCAAGACGGGTTCATTTGAACCCAAGATAGGCTTATTTAAATCTAAACTAGGTTATTTAAACCCAGATCTAAAACAAAACAAAAAAATTAAAACCTCATATCCGGGGCAATGCCCGGGCCCTGAGAGCTAATATAATTTAGGCCTAAGAATTAGAAAAAAGTTAGAACCTCAGACCCGGGGCAACACCCGGGCCCTGAGAGCTAATGTAATTTAGGCCTAAGAATTAAAAAAATTAGAACCTCATACCCGGGGCAACACCCGGGCCTAAGAGCTAGTAATCATTATTAATCGATGCGAATAAAAAACGAAGTGAATTTCTTAAATTTTTTGATCGAATCGATTGTTAAGTAGTAATTATGTTTATTTACTAATCCTTTTGTTGTAATTTACACAAAATGTGAACCCAATTCGTATAGGACCAAAAAAAATAATAATAGCAGGGATCAGATGATCGGTAGTAAATTTAAATTGTGCAAGGACATTTGATCATAACCTGAAGATCAAATTTTGAATACGACCAACCAAAAACGTTAAGATAGACGAATGAACTTGAATTACGCTAAACTGATGTCATGATCTATTAAGATCTGCAAAAACAATTACAACATGCTCGATCATAAGCTTTAACTTGTTTGGATCACGTTTTTTGGATATGGCCAATAAAACAATCGTTATCTATAATAGAGGAAGTTGTTAATTTGAGACGAATATACTCATATCGATACTTTATTAAAAACGTAACTTATAAAATATAATCAGTGGTAGTCTACAAAATTTATCTTTACTAGGTATAAATCTGCTTATTTATCACAGAAAAAGTAATAAAATTTAATTCGACTATGAAAAGTACACTAACTAGAGGGCTAACGCTAAGTTAATCACATATATGTTATCCTTACTAGTTAAATGTTATACTGTAATTGCATACTATCTTTAAATGCACACTTGTCTACGGTCCTAAGTGCGATCTTTGTTAACTAAATTTTTAATCTGTGTTTACTCATGAACGCTCTAATAACTCACTTTATATTAACAGAGTTTATCACGATAAACTTTGGATAAATTTGAAATTGCACAGCCTCATCATATGGGGTCTTTGCCTTGAAAATCAGGTATGGGACATATGATTTACTATATTCCGTAACTCGATTTTCAAGGCAAAGACCCCATATAATAACAATTTTGTAACACCAGAATAAAATAAAATTGAACATGGACTCACTTTATAATAGTAAATAATATAATAATAATTGTTAAAAAATACTATTAATAAGAAAATATAATATACACTCTCGAAATGATAAACAAAAAGTATATTGAAGTTGAAAAAACTGATTATCAAAATATAATTATAACGATAATATTAAAAGAACCTCTAAAATAACAAAGCTTACTAAAATGGCAGCTGTCAAATAAACATCAAAAGGAATTTTATGAAAATTTCCCAAAGACCTTAGAAAAAAATGGTTGACACCATAATAATTATTACACTGAAAGAATTTGACAAAAGGTTAATTCATATTAACGAATATACGAATGAATATAAAGAAAGGAAATATGTATACACTCACTGGCATGTTTGCGAGTCCATTCTCGAGCAGTTTCCTCATAACGTGGACGATCAGTTTTATATATATGAGCGACTTCAGGCATGAGTGGCTCATCTAATTAAAATATAGTAAATATAGTAGAAAAAATTATAATTGTAATGATAACAAAATTAATTAATTCTCGTGATAAAATTATATAAACATGCATACCTATATTAGGATTACTCAACAATGTATGAATGTATATAAACACTGAAAAGAAATATATATAACGTCAAAATTAATGTAAAAAAAAATTTACATGGCATGTTACAATGAATGATAAATGAAACCTAGAGGTTTGATATTAACGAAATTATAATCTTATAGAAGAAACTGTCATAATTGCTGAAATGTAATTTCCAAATCAACATTATGGAAAATGGATTAGTATACCAAATTTACATGTTGCACAACATTTATTTACCTTTACTGATAGTTAAACTAGGAGACCATTGATCTTTTAGAGTATCTAAACATATGTCACCATTATTATTAATATTTGGATGGTAAATTTTAGTTATAAAAGTTACCTATACATATGTTAAACAGTAAAATTAATATTAATATTATATATATTAATTGATAACTGTCAGCAGAATTAGATAAATACTTTAGGCGGCTTGAATGGATAATCGGTTGGAAATTGAACGTTAAGCGTAAATGCACCACCGGCGTATGGGCCATCATCCTGTATATAAAATGGTTATTTGATAAAAAGGCACTAACAACGTTAAATGATAGATAAGGGTAGATCGAAAAGGAAATATTTACAGGCCCCAGAAGCGTGGCTTGCCAATAATAAAGATCCTCGCCAACAGGGCCAGCACTGCAAAATGGTGTTGAACCTCGTTCTAATTCTTGCAATTCCTAACGATTAAAATAAAGAGTTATAGACGTTCATAATACATAAGCCACAAAACGGTAAAAATCATTGATAAAATTCTTAAAGTTTAATAAAATAATAGACAAAAATATTTTAACATCGATAAATTATCATACTTTATTGATTCTCTTAACAGCCATGACGAATGATACGAATTAAAAAATTGAAGTGTTTGATTACACCAACCTGTGGTTGACATGTTTTTTATTATACTTTTTTCGCTATTAGTTAGATCATATTTAGAAACAATAGCGTGTAAATGGCAGGTTTGTACTTGCTAATGTGATACAAAGTGATTAAAATAAAAGAATTAAAAACAGGTGCTCCGGAGATATACCCATTCTCACACATGCACTTTTAGAAATAAGACAATAAAATTGAGATAAGAAATAGTAAATGAATTTCCAAAAATGTTATGCTCTTTTTTTGACCATAAGAGTAATCTTATTTTTTTCAGATACCGATACGTATAAAAAATTTCTATTTAGTATTGTTATGCAATTACTTAAACAAAGCTACTCTACTTTTTTTTTTTTTTCAGATTATGCACTGATTATCGTTATGCACTGTGAGAAATAATTCGAAATTCACATTCTAATGCATAATTAATCTACGACTTGACTTTATAATGAGCTTTGTTTTAATTACAAGGTGGCTTTTAAATCGGTCTAAACTAAACTACGTCAAGTTCTACTCAAAACCTGTTTCAAAACAAATACGTAATGAGAATGGGCTTTTGGATTATACCAAAAAGAAATTTATGCATCAAGATTAATTCGATCTAACCATTTTATTTTCTCTTTGATTTTACCCACTTATGATACACAAGACTATGCTTAAAGTCTAAGTCTCGTTAAAATTAGACTTATTATATATGCACAATTGTGCGATATGTGATACATTCTCGTAGATAGTAAAATAAATAAATACAGTACGATTATTTGATGGCGTACAGAAATTAATAAATTTAGATATAGTGCGTACCGGGACGTAGTTCATTTCTCCGTGTTAATTCACTTTTTTTATTAAAATTTCCTTTTTGCAAATATAAAGTAAAGATATACTATTATTTTATATTATATTTTATATTATATTATTAATTTCACGTGTGAACACAAGGTTTACCTATTTCTAATCTTGAGCAAATAGTTCTGTTATTCTGCATTGCTTTTTTAGTTTTTTTTTCATTAACTTGCCTTTTCACCTGAACAATGAATTAACTCATTTGCGAGTGTTGGATTAGTGAGCTGTGCGTAAGGAATTTAATCACTAATGCTAATGACTTAAAAAAAGTAAGTAATCTTTGATAATACGTAAACAGTTTTATACATGTCTAAGATATTCTCTTAGTAGACTAGTTCTTTTAGAATATACTCTTGTTATGCATCGTTTATTGTTTTGTCAACTTGAAATCGATATGCGTCATTTTTTGAATTTCACCGATCAAGTATGAATTACATCTAACGATAAGGCAGCTTCAATTTATAAAGCAAAAAAAAACCAACAATTTACTCTTTAAGTATAATCAGATTTTTTTTTCTTATTTAATAATCATGACAATAAATCCTCATTTTGGCTTGGGAATCTCTTGAATAATTACTAGAAACATATATTAGTCAAAAACGAAAAAATACCGTATGAAAAAACATGGGCGTTTTACAAATTTACAAAGTTCAAATCGTTAGATGAATTGCAGATTTTGACGTTTGGAATAGCGGCCAGCTTGTCAATTTTTTAATATCAATAAGGTGGAACATACAAAATAATTGCCTGTAAAAGTATTCGCTTTGGTTAGGGCAATTAGGTGTTAAAAAATATATATATATATATATATATATATATATATATATATACTCGCGGTTCAATCTTCCAAAGTTTCGAACCAAATAAAATAAGCTTTTTTATTTATTTTTTTATTAAATGAAGTTTTGCTCCATATCACCAGGGTTGTGAATGGACATAGCCTAATCGAAAATATTTTTATCTAATTGTCTAATTGCCTATTGGTGTCTATTGTCCTAATGTCTATTTGTCTAATATCTATTTAATCTAATATATTATATATATATATATAGTTATATAGTTTATGAAATCCAAATTAGCCAATCAGATTGCTTTAATTATATATCTATTTGTCTATTGTCTAATGACGATTGGACACTATTAGACCATTAGACTGTCTATTGTGTTTATTGACTTTTCTTTTGTCTATTCACAATCCTGCATATCACCTTGAAAGTAATGAATTGCTTCTAAATGAGCACGATTTAATGCTGCAACTGGGTTTCAATTTTTAGGCGTGAATAATTCGCTCCGTATACGTATTATATCGTCGGCAATAATTTTTTTTTAAAAAGAGGCACAATTTCGTGTAATGATTTTTTTATAAAATAAAATAAAAATTTTTAATTGTCATGTTCATTGTTGGGTAATAAATATTGTTTACATAAAAAGCTTTTTTTATTAATCCAAAATGGCAGGTTATACAAATGACACATGTCGATTCTGAATTGATGCCTACCGAATGATTGATTGTAGAAGAAATTTTTCAAGCTCAATTATTTAATTGATTAGTGGCGCAATAACAATTGGTCAATTAATTGCAAAAAGATGTGACCCCATGATTTTTTGTGTTATCGTGCAAACTCTCATGATCATAGATTTTTTTCTTCTTGTTATTTTTTGTTATTGCATAAGCACAACAATCTCGAATTAAAACTCAGTTAGCCAACAATGACTTGAAAATCATAATCATAATTGCATGATCCAATATCTTACAAATAATGAACGAGGAAACTTCTGAGATTCTATTAATTCATATTTTCGATCAGTTATATTTATATTTACTGAAATTGGTAAAATTCTTAAAATCTACAAAATCTCCGATTTTCACACGACATTGTGATCACATCTTTTTGCAAAGCGCAATAATATGGTATGTTCATCACTATATGATTTTTGATTTTTCGCAGTTTAAAAGATCAAGCTACACCAGTGAAAGAAAATTGAATTTAATTTCGACATTAATTAGGTTTCAATAAATTTTATGACGATTAATTGTATGACGTATAGCAAAAATCAATTTTAATTAATTCTTCGGCAGGCCTGGGAACCAATAGATGTGTACAATAAATTATATACCCGGATAGTTTAATTTTGTTTAACAAAACTTTAAATGAAAAAAATGAAAAATCATTGGATTACACAATTACCTAATATAGTTTATTTATAAAAACAATAAAGCTAGCATGCGAAAAATATGTTACAAAGATGAAAAATTAATTTCTCAATTTTTATTCCACAAGAACGATGAGTCAGAGCAAAATTGAGGACGAATCGTTATGTTATAAGGGATGGAAATACCAGTATGGTGTTGATGTTAAAAAAGATGAATACAAAGCATTCGAATGTTATCAAAAGGCTGCTGAGTTAGGAGACGGATTCTGCTACAACTGGGGCATTGGGGTCGAAAAAGACGAGAAGAAAGCATTTGAACATTATCTAAGATCTGCGCAAGCCGGCTGTCCAAGTGGGATGTTTAAAACAGCTATTTGTTATAAATATGGAATTGGTATATGTGAAAAACGATAATAAATTTAGAAGTTGGCTTAGAAAAAGATCCAATTCCCGGTCGTAATGATTATTATCTATACCAATATAATGTGGCGCTGTATAAATCTCTATGAACAAGCTTCTGCGAATGAATCGATTCGAGATCCAAAATTATGCAGTACAAGATATTCAATTTATCTTTTCATTCTAATTGTGATACTCGTACAAGAGTTTATTATAACGATCTTCTAAAGATCTAAAGATGAAAAGAAAGCACTTAAATAATTCTTGAAATCTGCCGAGAATGGAAATTCAAGTGGCCAATCAAAATTGGATAATGTTACCTGAATAGTATAAGTGTTTCTAATAAGGCATTTGAATGGACTTGATCTTTACTGGTGCTGCGAAGCCTGGGTTCTTTGTTTCATGTATCGTGTGTTCAACGCGGGAATACAAAGTACGCAACGTATTAAATCTTATAATGGAATTATTCTGAATTTTTACAGAACCAATGTGTATATTTCTAGAAATTATTTGAATGGCTTTTGAAATCTACTGAAGATATAACCCAAAAGCACAGCTTAATATTGCACAATGTTACCAAACAAAGAATCTATTTGATTATACTTTTGGCAATAGTATTTCCCGGCGTAGTGCTAACAGTGCTTGACACAATGCCAATTTTACCCGACATGTTTACTTGCAGAACCATAATCGAAATATTCTTTTACCTAATTTAAAAATAAACTTTTTAAATTTAATAAAATTTAATTTTATTCATATAATCGATTGGCTGATAAAATAGATTAATCAAAAAGCAAAATAATTGACTAACTAATCGGTTAAAATTTATTTGACAGTTTGTAATTACTCAAACATTTTCAGTAATATAAATGGGCGCGATTAGATTAAAAATTTTGAGAAAATCACGTTTTTGTAGATCAAAACAATACCCGGTGACAAATAATGTAGATCTATTTTTTAGAATATTATTTACATGTACCATGTGACGTAAACAATTTGTCACACCGGGTACTATATACAGTACTAGATGGTAAAGGTCATACGTAAAACTTAAAAAATTATTAAACAAACATAATATAACTTTTGATTAGAATTATATAACTGGTTATGCTTCATTTAATAAGCTAATAAAAATTTTTTAACCAAAATGTAGATTTCCCCCCTTTCTACTGAACAGCGCCCAAATCATTTTCGATATTTTCAGCATCCAAAATTATTTTTCAATTTCCTCGACATAGTCATAATTCATGTTACCCATCAGAATTATTTTTCAGCATCTTAAATTATTTATTATTTAGGATTTCGAAAATAATTTGGTTCTCTCACATAAACATCGATTCTAATTGGTGCACCTACGGTTAATTTTGCTAAGTAAGCTCAAGATATTAACCAAAAAAGCAAGCGTTGTATCAACTTTATTAATATTTGCTAATATCTAAGTGTTTGCAATTTTCGAATGTTAAGCTTTCTAAAAAAAAGTTTTTACTATTGAAGATGTTTTAAAAACATGTTTTTGTATTTGATTTGAGATATTCGTATCAATATAATATTTATATCAATTACCTAATTAAACATCTAAAAAAATTTCAAATCATGTAATTTACATTATCCACATATTATTAACGATTATGTCGCGATTATTAAATCACATGATCTGAAATTTTTTTAAATCCGGTTGTATCAATTTATAGAATCTATCATGGTGAGATTATTAACTTAGTCGAATTGGCCGAAAAATCATTTGGCTAATTTTTATAAGTTTCAGGAATTATGATAATAGTTAAAAAACAGATTATTCCGAATTCATTTACAAATGCCAAGACAACATTGTATTGGAAAATACAATACCTATTCAGCCACTATAGCGTACAAACCTGGTATATATTTTCCGGATGCAATATGTTATGCAACTTTATTTATATAATAAATATAAAAGTTCAATATATTATGTAACTTTATAATAAATTTCATATATCGATATTATAATGTTTGATATTTAAATAAGCTTATAAACATATTGAAAACCAAAACCGAAGAGTACGTAATAAACGATAAAATAACAATGTAGTAATAATAATCATGGATAATAAACATAAAACTTCGTTTTAATACAAGGCAGGTCTGTTTTCGGATTTTCAGGATTCGAAACTAATAATAAAAATAATAAAACTTTATAAATCATAAATGATTGGTTTATAATTATAATTAAACGAAATAATACATACTTTCACTGTAACTATCAAATCATATGCAATAGTAATATTCTTAGGGAGACCTGTAAATGTTTCATTATACAGGGAAATAATGTCAAGGTGTAACAGGACATTTATCACTGTTAACTTCAACCCATTCTTTACAAAAATCCATAATATGTTCAAATGCATGATTTCCTTGGTAAATGTAGCTCCTTCTTGAACTGTTACTGTATTTATTCCAGCAATAGTGACTGTCATATTTCTCTAGAAACAGCAGGATTAGGTTTATAAAAGGCGATAGTAATTTCATTTGAAAATGTACAGTACCTTCGCATTGAATGAGTGAATCATGTCGAAAAATTAATGATGGAAAGGATGTAGTAAATGCGATGAGGGTCAAAAATATTGAAATAGCAAAGAATCGAAGCATCGTTTTCTTTAATAACTTGAGAAAAATAAGGAATATTTGGTTGTCAGTTATTTAATACAATTGACAAAATAAGGTTAGATATATATTTCAAATTTAATATTATTTTACTTTTTGAGTTATGTTAAAATCATAAAATGATCGAACAATAAAATAAAATAAAATAAACATAAAGCTATTCAACTAGAGATGGGCAAATCGCAGTTTCTTCAAAAATCCCATGCGTCACGCGGGTTTCTTAATTTTTTGCGTCCGATAAAAAATAAGAAAAAATTATTATTGAAAATCAAATTTCTTGTTCTACCGTATTATTTCGAATTTCGGCCCGAATGAAGCTTAATTTGGGCCAAAATTCGAAATAACGCCCATGCCATTATTTCGAGAATTTATGGTAAATATTTTAATGCAGGCCAGATATTAGATTAATGCTAGCCAGATAATTTATCTGGAAAATCCCGCGCGTGCCCATCTCTATATTCAACATATGGATTTTCGATCCTTCACTATGTTTTTTTTTTTCCTTTAATGAACAAATGGACTATGTGTGAGTTCGATCCGACTTACAACCATAATGAGATGTAATAAACAAAAATCATCATTATCTTGGAATCATTTTGATTAAATTTGACATTTTTACGTTGATGGAAGATGTGGCTTTGTGAATTAGATTCGTTAAAAATTAAGTAATGTTGCACGCCAATTATCTAAATGGTCACTCATATTCAAAGTGTCGAAACTTTAATATCAATAAAAGTTTGTAAATAAAGATAAGAGATTCATTGGAATGTTCTATACAGTATTGTGATCGCGATTACAGTCAGACCCCTAAATTCATCTTATTTAATGTTAAGTGTACAGTGGATACTACTTAATGCTAACGTATTTTATATACATACCCAATTTTTTAGTTACAGTGTAGCATATTTATGATAGCTAATAAAAATGCAGAAAATCATAAAATAAATAGCGATAGAAGGTTTAATTATATATAGAATGGTAGTAATGCAATAATTAAATCAGCAAGAATAAAAAAAAATTATAATATTTTAATTAAAAAAATATAGTGGAACAGAATTACTCAATCATGTATCTATTTCAATGTAACTACATATACTTATGTACAAGCTAAAAATCATAAGCCCGGGATATACAATATTCAAAAAAATATATATATAGAATATTGACTAATGTATTTTAATGCAAACAACACATGATCATAATAATATATTTCCGTTGACTTATTTGTTATCGTTAAGTAAAATGAAGAGAAACAGGAAGTAAATTATCATTGATGGATAATCGGTTTTTACTGTAGAAGAAGTGGAAGATGAATTTTTATCTGATTCCAAAAAATTACTGTTTCCAATATCATCATCTTCATGATCCTTTAAGTTATTATCTATTACCACAATTCCATCCTTTTCTTCCTCTAATGACTTAGTAATACTTTGTTTATTAATTTTCCAAAAATATTTTATCGTTGATAATCGTTTGCTTTCCTGTTAATAAAAAATATAAGTTTTTAGTACTTGAACGCAAGTATGCAGAAGTAATCATATCATGAACTACAATATACTGTCAAGGAGGTGCTGAAATTTAGAAAAATATAAATACTAAAACCACCTAATCTAAAATTTAGAAAAATATAAATTCTACTAAAACCACCTAATCAATCCTAAATCCTAATTAAACCATAAAAAAAAAATCTAGAAAAAACACCAACAGACCGAACAAGCAATCTTCCAATACAAGCACAGTGGGTTGTAAAGTAGTTGGCGTACTTAAAATCTTAATCCAACCATAAAAAAAAAAATCTAGAAAAAACACCAACAGACCGGACAAGCAATCTTCCAATATAAGCACAGTGGGATGTAAAGTAGTTGGCATACTTAAAATCCTAATCTAACTATAAAAAAAAAAAAATCTAAAAAAAACACCAACAGACCGGACAAGCAGTCTTCCAATACAAGCAAGCAGGTTGTAAAGTAGTTGGTAACCATAAAAAAAAAAATCTAAAAAAGACACCAACAGACCGAACAAGCAGTCTTCCAAAACAAGCACAGCGGGTTGTAAAGTAGCTGGTGTCTTCAAATTTCAGCAGCATCCGATTCAT
>CAJVPY010003320.1:0-14311 GCA_910591965.1 Dentiscutata erythropus | reverse complement strand
TTGTAATAAATTACTTCTTCTTCTTTTGATAATTCTATATATTTATATTCTGTTTCTTGTTTTTCAATTCGATCTTGCTTCTTTTCTAATTCTTCTAGTTCTTCAAGTATTTCATCCACTGTTTGGTATAAATGATAAGGTTGGTTTTCTGTATCCTTATATCTGATTTCCTTGCTAGACATTTGTTATGGGCATGATTGTGTTGTTAATTATTTCTCCCTGTCTTTGAATTGTTGTTGTATACTTATCTGCAATATTGAGTTTCTTTTGGATATGAGCTTGGTATTTTACGTAAGCTATTACTCCTGCGATAGTTATAATTGCTATAACTGTTGAAATGTCTTGGGTTATGATATTTGGGTCATTAAAGTAACTTGGTGTTTGGGTTATGTTTGCTGTTACGGTTTCAATTACTGTGGTAGATATTGTTGTAATTACGGGTGTTACTGTAATGAATTCTGTAATTATTTTGGTTACTGTTGGTATTGGTATATTTAGTGTAATAAATATAAATTGTTGTTCTGCAACTAATATAACTAATATTAAGATCAATAGTAATATTAATAATAGTTTCATTTAGTTCTTGGTGTGTCTCCGAATAGAAAATATATATCTTGAGTGTTTCTTCCTAATTTATTGCTGTTGATTTGTAATATTGAAGTTTCTTCTTTGTTTATATAATTGTTTTCTTTTAATGCTTCTTTTCTTCTTCTGGCCGAAGATACAAAACATTAATTATATTGTCCGTCAAATAGATTTTCGTTCTGCTGTAGAGATATTGGTATTGGTTGTTGGTATATGTTTCTGAGTTGTATTTGTTTATTTTGTTTATTTTGTCGGTTTCTGATTTTCTGTTTATGGCAGATATGGTATATAATAGTTGCAATGATAATAGATATTATCAAAAAGGTTCCAATAATTGTTGCAGTAATAATTATTGTAGTGGTAGTATCAGGTGGAGATATGGGTGTTTTAGTGGTCATTAGTTTCTTTAACAACAGCCTGTAGATTCTTGTTAGTAATAGGCTAGGTTTGGGTTTTGCTTATATAGGCGTTTCTTACTCCGTTGTTGAATGCAGCAAATGGTAATTATAGTCAATATCCACAAAAATATGGTGAATATTAATATTAACAGTAATGTTGATACAGGTGGTTGAAGTATAGTATTGTTGCAGATAATAATTGGAGTTTCAGTTGTTGTCATTAACAATAATAGGTTGTAGAGCGGTGTATGCTACTAATCCTAATCCTGTTATAACTGTAATTATAAGTACAATTTCAGATATAGTTACTTGTGTCTGAGGTGGTTCTCGTAGAAGAATTATAGTAAGTATAATAGCAAAGATAATTGATAAAGATGTAATAATAATAGTATGTTTCTTATTCAATTGCATTTAAAGAAAGGTTCAGTTATATGAAGCGTCAGTGAACCAATTGTCAGAATCTGTTTGTTCTGCTTGTGATTGTTGTAGTGTTGGTACTCATTTAAATTTGCCTGGTCTTTTTGGTCTAGTTAGTTGAGGTTGTTGTAGTAATCCGGTTCCTATTCCTTTGAATTGTCTATTGTTTCGTTGATTGTTTCTTATATCGTTGGCTAAACTTTGAACTTGTTCCTAATTAAGTGTTTTGGCTGGTGGTCTGGTAAAGGGTGTTTGTTGCTGCTCAGTAGGTCTAGATACGGGTAATTGTAGTCTTTCATTTAATTTATTTTTATAGTTTCTTTTCTTCTTTTGTATTCTCTTGATACAGAATATCAATATAGTTATAATAGTAGTTAATACAGTTAATGTGGTTCCTAATATTTCAATAATAGTTAAAAGATTATTATTGTTGTTAGCAGAATTGTTGGGATCTGGAGTTGCTATAATTGGTGTTTCCGATAGTTTGAATGAAGTTACTGTGGTTTGGTTGTTGTAGATGTTGGAGTGATTATTGTCAATGTTGTTGGTTGTACTATAATAGGTATTGATATAACTATCTGTGTCGATACGTTGCTTATATATATTGATACTAAAACTAAAATAACTAATTCTAAGGTGTTGATTTTTATTAAAGTTTCCACTTGTTTTATTCCAATAGTATAGTATTTGTCATAGATGATTAGTCTAAGAGTTTTACAGTGTTAGTCTCTTTATTCACTAACAGTTCTTCGTTATTGGTTTTATTCTCAAGTTATAAATGTATTTGATATAAGTGAGATACGTTATGTATATTTATAAGTTTCTTTAAATATAATATGTTTATTTAATAAGATAATAAAATACGATGATTATATATTCGTTATTTAATAATTTTGTTATGTTATGACAAGAGTAGTTTAAGCTATGTTATGATAAATAATATATTGACTTGCTATCGATGCAAGTAACAGTAAAGGTATTGTTAATACAGTTAACAATAGTGCAAGAATAAATATTAATAATGAATCGCTATAATAATTTTCGATAAGGTAAGTCATATACGGGATTATAATTCAATAGTTTCTTTAAGTGATTAATTTGAACAATAATTACTAGTCAATAGTAATTATAAGGGTAAATGCTATCAAAGTTAAATTATACGTTGGTAAAATATATTTTATATGCTACGAAGTTTTTCTTGAAGGTAAAAATCGAGTGTTTAAATACTTTTTAAACAATACATTCAAGAATAATACTACCGTATAGTTTCGAAATTAAGCACCCCCTGAAATTAAGCACTA
Organism: Dentiscutata erythropus; assembly: GCA_910591965.1. Lineage (NCBI taxonomy): Eukaryota > Fungi > Glomeromycota > Glomeromycetes > Diversisporales > Gigasporaceae > Dentiscutata > Dentiscutata erythropus. The sequence continues at coordinate 11,610 of CAJVPY010003320.1, read as the reverse complement.
TCAAATTTTATGTAATATCCGAAAATAAGCACCCCCTATGTATAACCATAACTGATTTTTTACCAAGCAAGCCTACTTTATATTTCTAAGTAAAGTTATTCACCAAGTCAAGACGATTTTAACAGCAGTAAAATCATCAAAATTGATCCAGTAGAACTCTTACAATTGCTCTTCAAAGTTCGTGCAACTTTTGTTTATAAGTATGCAGATCATGTAAAGCAAATGTAAACAAACGTCGCCCAAATTTTGAAGAGAATTGCAAAAGTTCTACTGGGCAAATTTTTATGATTTTACTGCCGTTAGAATTGTCTTGACATGGGGAACAGGTTTATTTAGAAACAGAAGGCAAGTTACTTAATACAAAAATTCTATATTATTTATTCTTAAAATTATATCTGAAAATAAGCACCTCTTATAACAAAAAAAGTGTGCTTAATTTCGGAACTATACGGTAATTTAAAAGTTTCAAAACTAAACTATTTTGTTTCTATACTATCGTATAAGCTAATTATCTCTAATTGTTAAAAGATACTAAAAAGTAAAAGATTAGTTGCCATCGTGGGTTAACACATGGTCTTACTGATAATACAAACGATTAAGTATTTGTTTCTTGGTTTCATATCGGTCTTGATTTCTTGTTTTGTTCGTCGCACTTGATCTACTTCTCGATTGTTATCTTGCTGATCGTATTGTGGTGTCAGCATATGATCATCCAGTGATCATAAGATTGTCAGTTTTATTCAGATAGTTTCTTGGTTAAATATAACTGTTTCTGTAAATTGATTTTCCGGGGATTTGCTTTGTATTTCCCTGTATACCGGAAGCGCTGTTAGAGCCTTATATGGTAATTCTGATTTCAATCTATACCGGGTATTTCAGATGAGGCACTTATAATGTTAATCATCTCATTGTTAATCCAATTATATCGTACTTGTAGATTAGTCACTTTTCCTTTTCAGAAATATTCATTATAATATCCAGATATATATTTAGTAAAGATTTCATCTTTATAATAATGTAAAGTCGGTGTGAATAAATGGTATCTACATTCTTTGTGAGTTATCCATTCTCTTGGTTCGGCCTTGGTTTTCTTAGCATTTGTGAATAGATTGTATTCCTCTGGTTTTACATAGTATAAGTAAGTTACTATTTCTATACATTTTGTTACATCTGAGATAAAATGTATTTTTCTTATTGCTGGTTTGGTTCCATTTTTATTTATTGAGAGGTATTGATGATTAAGAATTAATTGCATTTTTTTTTCCTCAGGTTGATATCCTGTTTCTTTAATGAATTCTCTTATCGCCAATTCTTTGATGGATTTATTATAGATTTCTACTCCTCCTCCAAGTGTTTCTTTTTGATATGGGTATATTGTTATGTCTAATCTTGTAGTAGACAGTATTTTAAACTTTTGATTCATTAAGATAGTTACTGTATATTGTTTGTAAGTTATTCCCATTATATCTTCTGGGTGATCTATATGGAGTTCCTCCATTCTATTTTCTTGGTATTTTAGTTCTCGTATAAATAGTGTTCTAAACATATGACTAAGGTCTTGTACATTGTTTCTGAGAATGATGTATTCTGGATACAATGTTGGTATCATCCGTTTGTATCGTTTATAAATTTTAATAAGATATTCTTTTGGAATCTGTTTATCAATATCTTTATTTCCATCTAGATCCCTTCTTTGTACAAATCTTTTAAGCATTTCCTTTTCTCCTGGGTCAAAGAATAATTGGTATTTATATTTCTTAAATATTTTAAATATAATTTGTCTACACATATCATCCAGGATCTCTAATTCTTCTTTTCGATTTATGTTCTCTTCTGTAAATACTTTAGTATCCAAGTATGCTCGATCACATAGGATATACATAGTTGGTGTAATATCTCCTTGAGATTCTAATAAAAGTATTTGCTGATATTTTGTTGCCCATTCTTGTAAGATTGCAATTTGTAAAGCAAATGCATATTTCTTTGGGTCATCGTAGAATATTTTAAATAAAGATTTATATTGTAAGGTAATTTCTTCATGTAAGATCACATGTTGCTTACAATTATTAAAAAATTGTTTTAATTGTAATAATCCATAGGTTTTGCCTACTCCTATAGCTCCGGTCGCTACTACTAAGATAGCTTGTATGGATTTCTTTTCCAAAATTTCGTCAAAGTAATCATATCCTCTATTGATGGTTGTTTGAGCTATTTTTGATGTTAAGAAGTACTTATGGTCTTGCAGTCTATTATTTCTTTTAAGTATATTTAAGATTGTTTGGTCTATTTCCTCCTTAAATTTTGATTGATAAATGTATTCCTTATATATTTTTGGTTTTTGTTTATCGAAGTCTTTACTTTTTCAGAACTTTTTTTGTCCAAATTCTTTTTTATTAAAATATTCTTCATTGTCTGATATTTCTTTAGTTTTTTCAGGGGTCTGTTTTGTAGTTAATAGGTTTTGTCTTCTTTCTTCTTTCTGTCGTTTCCGATCTTCTATTCCTTTGGTTGAATTTATTCTAAAGGAATTTTCCTTTATTATTTGTTGTTTACTGACAGTTTTTAATATTAATTTTCGGATTTCTTCTATTTCTTTTCTTTGTATCCAATCACTTAATTCTTGGTTTTCTTGATTTTGTTTTGCTATCCAATTCCTGATTTCTATAAATTTTTTATATTGTCCTGCTCTTGGCAATCCATTAATTACGTTGGTGGTTATCTTCCAACAATCTTCTCGATTTTTGATCAATTTTCTTCTTATCAGGTTTTCATAATCTTCTTCTTTCATATGGTTCTTGTAATATTCCAAGAATTCATCTCCTACATTATCTAAGAAATCAATTATTTTCTTTATTAATTCAGAGAATATATCTGTGAATGAGTCTCTTCCATATTGTATCATTTGTTCAATAATTAAATCTAAATAGAGTTTTTTTTTTTCGTTCTTTTTCAAGTATAAGAGTTATTTCAGTTTTTCTTTTAATGTAATTCAAGCAATTATTTCCATGTACCGGACATATTGCTTTTTTATTATTGTATACATGATCTACTGCATTTAAACTTTCTTCAAAGGTAGTTATTTCTTTTTTGATTTGTTGGATAAGTTTAATAAATTCTTCTGGAATTTCTTCAATTTCCTTAATGACCTTCTCCAGATTTGGTTTTATTTTTCTTTCTAGTTTAATTTTTCTTTTTATGTCTATCCATTTCAAAGGTCTTTCGGCTTTTAGCCATGGACAGTACATTATGATTAGGAATTTTTCAGAGTTTTCCATTTCCTCAAATTCTTTATCATGTTCTTTTTGGAATCTTTTTATTAGGTCTTGAATAATATAATTTCTTTGAGTGTTATTCATTATGTTAAATATTATTTGCCAGAATTCGAAATATTTTTTCAATTTCTTCTTCACTCAGGTTATTAGTTTTGATATATTCTAGTATTTCTGCTAGAAATGGTAATAGTTCGTTTTGAAAGTATTCTGATACGATCATTTATTTCTGTTCCTTTTCTTTCTTAATTTGAGATTTACTAAGAAAGTATACTGTTTTGTCATCTGAGTCTGTTCCGAAGGGTGCAGAATACTCGTTAGGACAGTATCTGGGTTTATATCGATAAAGAGTGTGAAAGCAATAATTTAATCTTGTAATGTCTTCAGTTGCTTTTCTTTTAAATTCTTCTAGGTTCTAAATTTTCTGTTGAAGTTCTTTGATTATTTTTTCTTGATCCATTTACTTGTGAGAGTGAAGTTTAGGTTGTTCGAATTGTTCTTCTTTATATACTTTTGTAAAGTACAGTTGTGATAATTCTTTTGATAATTTCTTATCATAGAATTTCATTTGTTCAATGATATCTCAGTGGGCAATATCTATTTTCTTATTTTGTTATTCTTTATATGGAATTACTAATGTTGTTTGTAAATAAGGTTGCGTATGGGTTTCACTAATCCTATTGCTTATCTTTTTGTTGTACACACATATTTGTGTGCCAACAGTTATCTTTTTGTTATTATTAATTTTTGTATAACTATTTTCCAATAAATATTTTGATTATTATTTCTGTGTAGCCAGAAATTACCAATTCTTTTTTATTCATTAGGCTTATTGATAATGCTAACGGACTACTATACTATGCCCCTCCTTGCATAGCACAGTCGCTTTCTATGTAGATATATAGGCGCTAATAGTTCACGGTCAGTCAGGGGTTACCAATCCCTTTTCTACTACCAGGCTGATTGACTTCACTGGCGGACTTGCACACTTGTGCCCATGTGTGTTTTCTATTAGTTTTGATTCATCTACATCTATATCTCATAGATTATATATATTACGGAGTGCCTATATTCTGTTTTCTCTGACGAAGTGTCCTTTATATTTTTTATAAAATAATAATATTTTTTACATTAAATATATGTTAATTATATATATTATATTATATTTACTAAAATAGTTTGTGGGTTATCAATCTACTTGAACGCCAGTGGTTGTTCTGGTGTATATTGTTCTATTACCAGAATTATTGATAAAATATTTTGCTAAAGTCCCCTTTAAGTAATAAAGTTGGGCGCCAATGTTTATTCCACACTGTTTGATATAACTCTGGTAGAATTATTTCACATTGACTTTGTTTCAATTTTGCTACTATGCTCCTTCCATCGCATAGTGCAATCGTTCTCTTCCAGGATAGGTCATCTTTTTGGATCTATTCCTATTTCTTTAGAACGCCTTTTATAGATTATATATATTTAATTAAAGCTAATATTAATGGTTGGTGAGGTTCTTGGTGTGTTCGGGGTAGTTCTAGTTTTATAGAACTCATCTCTTGATATTTCCAATAGGTCGGTTATTCTATTTTCAAATACTAAGTTGCTTCGATTTCTTTCAGTTTTGAAAACATAATTAGTTAATAAGTTTTCAATAGCTATGTTGGTTGCTCCTTGTACAGCTTCTTCTTCTGTTAGAAGAATATCTTCCATGTTGTCTTGTTCAACTCATTTACTTTTTTGTTCAATAGCTGCATACCATGCTGCATTAGCTTCTTCTTTTTTTCTGAGTTTTCTATCCCTGAACTCATATCTCATAAAAGCTAAATATTTTTCGAATATTTCACATTCTTCAATATACTGACTTATCAATTCTCCTTTATGTCGGATTTGATCAATTACGAAGCTTCTTTCATTTGACATTACTGTTTCCAATACTTGCTATAGGTTATTATTTTCTTCTTTAAAGAATTTCATTTCTTTTTCTAAGGTCGATAATCTTTCAATAGCTTCTTGCTATCCATTAGTTAAAGTGTTTTCTTCTGAGATTTTTTCTTTTGTTTAGGTTTCGATGATTCGATTTCCAATGCTTCTTGTAAGCATTCTGAACATCGTTGATATTCTTTTTGCAAATCACTTTGGCACTAATGATTTTGGCATCCATGATATGGTATATATTGAAGTATTTCGGTATAATAGCAGTATTCACAGTAATTTTCATTTCCTTTTTTATAGCTTGGGGTTAGGTTGTCGAGAACCGAGTTACATCCTCTATTGCATACAACTGGTTGGTCAATTATAACTTTTGAAGCTATATTAGTTTTGTTATCATATTCAATACTATAAATTCGATTATCTTCTTTGACTTTTAGCCATCTTTTTTCAGTACTTTGTTTTAATAATTCTTTCTATTTTCCTGAGTCTTCTATTGATAAATATTTTCTATTTCTTCTTCAAATTTTATTACTCCATCATGAGTATATATATCTTCCTGTCTTTCTTCAAGAGCTTTTTTCAATTCTAATTCTTCCTGTAAATAGAGGTATATTCTTACTATCTTTGAGAAGTTCATATTATATTGGTATCCTGCTACTTTGGTAGAGTAGCAGTAATGGTGAATTCGTAGTTCGGCACTCATGTCTGGATTTGTTTCAGTGTCTATATATGCTATCCATGCATATTTTTCTTCCATTTCGCAAAAGAAGTTTTGTTCTTCATTTTGCATTTTGTTATTCAATTCGGGTGTTTTGCACATGGTATATTCTTTTAATACTCCTTCTCTGTTGAGTTGTCTAAGTATTTCTTTTTGTTGTTTATCATGCATTGATAATGTTTTGGCAAATTCAAATCTACATTCTTTACAGTAGAGGTGATTTTTGTCTAATTGATTGGTGATTACTTCTAATTTATTTCTTTCAAAGTATATCATGCATCCACAGCAATGGTATGTATGTTTCATTTGATATGATAATGAGGTTGGGTCTTCTAAATCAATGTTGGTGGTATTGATGGTTGCTTCATTGCATCCACATTGAAATTTCTTGTTTTTATTTTCTATATGCTTTAAGGAACAGTTTTTAAAAATATATCCTTCTTGGTAATAATAGGTACATTCATTGGTTCTTTCCCAAACTGGTGGTTGAGTTGGTCACTAACAATTTGTGTCCTTGCATCCTATTCTTCTACAGTTTTGACATCTACGAACTTTTGCCAATTGTATAATTTGGTTTACTTGGCATTTCTTTCCATAACATTTATAGCTATTACATACTGAGCATCGATTAGTACAGTTTGCTTGGGCATGTTCTTGTTTTCCACATTTCATACATGTGAAGAGTGGGCAGTCTTTTTGGATATGTCCTCTTTTTCTACATTGTGTACAGATTGATAATGAACAGGTTTGTTGGGTGTGTCCTGTTTTATTGCAGACTGGGCATTTGTCATGAATTGGCTCCAGGTTTGTTTGATTACTTTCTGCATTTCCAATAGTTGTGATTTCTTTATTGAAGAGAGTATTTTCAATAGTTCTTGGGTACAGAACTCCTTGAGATTGTTGAATACTTGATTGTATTGCATTTCCGTTAATAACCAGAGTTGTGTCATTTGTAGTGGGAACGATTGGAGATATATCATGATTGGTTCCAATTCTATTGATACTACTTTGATTCTGGTTGGATCCGAGGCTTGAACTCTTATCTTCCATTTTTGTGCTTCAGTTATTAATTGTTGAATTAATTCTTTGCTGGTTAGGTTTGGATTAATAGTTGGGAAAGTTTCTAATTCTTTTCTTTGTTGTTTGTTTGGTTCTAAATATTCTTTCCAATACTTGAGTATTGATATTAACTGGTTGGTTAATTCAGGATATGAATTAGGTTTGTTTTGTTCAAATTTGCACTGTAATACTTCTTCAAGTTTTTTAATCTGTAATTCAAATTGTGTTTTCTTTTGCCAATTATATATTTCCTATATACTCATATGTATATTCTGTTAATTGTTGATTCTTGTACTTCTTTGATTTCAAAGAGATCTTGACTATTTTTTACTTCTTTAATTTGATTAACAATTCCAAAATATGTGGTATTTAAGTTAATATCTAAGTATAAGTCTTCTGCTAATTCCGTGATTTTTTCAATTAGCGTTTCTTTTTCGTTTTCAGTTATTGGGATAGTTTCCCTTTGTTCCTTTGTTAAGGTAACAAGTTCTTGTTTCAAGAATACTTCTAAAATTTGTCGATCATTATATTCTTTTCTTGTAAGAAGATTTCGTATATCAATTATTATTCCTCATATCCAGAGTTTAGTATTTTGTACTTCTTGGTTTTCTTGATGAGCCATATGATGGTGAGATTTTTGGTAACTTATTTTCAGGGTTCTTTTATACTTTCAGAGTTACTAATTGTTATCCTTATTTTTATTTATATTTATTTGTCATCAGATGCGCATCAGGTTTCCATATCTGTTTCAATATGCGTTTTAGGCTTATTTTTGTTTACAATTTCCTTATCTTCAATCAATAATTCATTTTGTAAACATTGTAACATTTTTCCTATAAGTTATCATTGTTTTGTCATCTCCAAATGAATTTTAATAGATATGATTGTATCTTATCTTTAGTTCTATTTCTGGCAGGTATTCCGATTTTTATTCCGTTCCATGTTCCTTCAACAGTATTTGTGTGAACTCCAGTATCTGGATTTACAAAGTATTCAGAATGATTTACTGTCATATGCTCAAAGTTAAACTTATCGTCAATATTTTTGTATGATCTAAAATAATCTGAATAAATAATCGATCCTTGTTCAATATTATCTTTAATTAATCTCAATAAGGTATCTTCAGTTTTATCTGGTATTATTGTCACAAATATTTTTTTATCAGGTGTCCTTTCTACTCCTGCGAATACCCATGCACCAATAACGGATGATATTTATTTCTTCCCATTTTGGTTTCATCTATCTCCACAATAATATCTTTTCCTCCTATCTTTTGTTTATGTTCTTGTACGTGGAATCCTACTAGGTTTCTGATATTATTTAAATGGTAACTGATTGTACTTGGATCTTTTCCCATGGTTATTGCTATAGATGTGCTTGGTATCTTTAATAACCAATAATAATATATTTCTAATATCTCATTGACTCATATCTTATCTTTTTCAGACCATGAGTTTGTAAATATTGATTGTGACTTTCTACATTTTCGGTTGCTACAAATAAACATTTTGGCATTATCTTGTTTCATTTGTTTTTTACACTTTGGACATTCTAATTCTCGATTAATGATTCTGTTTGCTTGTAAATACAGGATACATTCAGATTCATTTTCCAAGATTTTCTTAATTTCGTATCTTGTCGGGATTTCTTTATTTTTCATTTCTTGTTTCTTTCTGATTTATTTTCGTAACTCTTTTCTATAAATCCGGTGGTTTTTCAAGCACTTTCTTTTCAATGTTCATTTTGATCATTTTTATATATTTATTTTCTTTAATATATCTTTATTCAGTAATTTCCCTATTTTTCCAATTACTCCTTTTCTTTATTTTCCTTTTCAAGTATTATGGCTTTTACTTTAACCAGCTCTGATATTTCTTCTCACCTCGATTTTAATGACTATCATTATTTTCGTATTGAACTCAATAGTTGTATAGTCTATATTTTTTATCCTTTTGCCAAATATCTTCATGATATTACTTTTGCTAAAGAGCAGAATAGTATGGGCACTCATCAACGTATTTAGTTTTTTATGGAGAGTGTTATCACTCAACACTTTGACTTTGGTGAGGGTAAGGATGTCTCTATGTTTGATTGGCGTATTTATTGGAATTCCTCTTTTAGGGATCATTTTTTTCAGGATATTATAGATCACTACTGCCATTCTAGTGAATCTATCTCCTTAAGATCTCTCATCAACGATTACCTTCTCGAATTCGAGGCTATCGGTTGCGATGAGGATGAAAATCCTGAATTTCTTATAATTAAGCCTCCTTTTGGCGAGATTACCAAATCTGATAACAGTCAAGACATTTACATAATTTCTGATCCTTCTTTAGATCCTTCACTTCTTGAGGTATGGATTTTTGAACTTGTTTTTTACCAAAGATGATAATAAAGATTTTATTATTGGTTTATCATCCAACCGGAGTAAGTTACTTAATATTTCTAACTTGCTGTAGTTGTATGTTGAACAAATTTTAATTCCTTATTTCTTTTAAAATATGAAGAAGTTTTATTCGTATTGAAATGATTTTTAATCTTTTTCAGTTTTTCTACTTTAAGGATTATATTAATAATAATACAAAGTTGCTTTTTGACAACACCGATTCTTCCGTTGTTGATAACTCTCGTAATAACAATTCCGATAATGAGAGTAATAATATACATCTTGATGGTACCTATTTTTCTCCTTTGACTAGAAAACCTTTGTCTTATTACAACTGTTCTCTTTGTAACCGTTATATTTGTAATTGTATAGGTTATTCTTATGATCAGGATGATTCTGATTTTTATACTTATTTCGATTAATTTTCTTCTTCAATTGTAATATTTATCAAATCTTTTAAAGATTTATTTTCTTTATTATTTGTTATTATTGATAATAAATCTGCTGCCTTATTTTTAGCTTCTGGTATTCTATGTATAATATAATTGAATTCTTGTAAATTCATTATCCAATTTTCAATTGTTCTGCTTGTAACAGTTGTTTTTTTTGTTGCAGATATTCCAGTTGCATCAGTATAAATGTGTATTTCTTGATTGCCAATGTAATGTCACCATTGTTTTAAGAATGTATATATTACATACATTTCTCTTTGTGTTGCAGGCCAATTCTGTTGTGTCTGACTTAAGCCTCTTGATTCTAATTCTATAATTCGTCTGTTTGAAGCTGGTGGATTATTATAATATTTTTTGAGTTCTTCTTTTAGAAGTCCTTCTTTAAGTTGTTTTTCAGTTTGTTTATAGTGTTCTTGTTCTTCATTTTCTTGATATAATATTGCTCCTATACCTGTTTGTGAGGCATCACATTCCATAAAGAAAGGTTTGTTTGGATCTGGATATGAAAGATATATGTTTCGCTTAACTTCTTTTTTAAGATTATCGAATGCTATTTGACATTTATCTGTCTAATTAAATGTGGTTTTTCCAGTTAATTCATATAATAGTTTAATATATATAGTCGGAAGTAATTCATGAATCCCATAAAGGCTTGTATTTCAGTTTTATTAGATAGTACAGCTTTGCTATTGATTAGAGCTTCTTTATTAGCATTTTTCCATATTTCTTTATATCGAATTTTGCAATTGAGTATAGTAGTTTCATTAACTAAGAATTCACATTTAGATGGCTTGAGTTTCAGCCCTGCTTTTTTGAGGATTGCTAAAGTCCACTTTAGTTGTTTTTTCATTTCTTTTGGTGAATTCGCTACTATAGTCATATCATCCATATATATTTTTAACCAATCAAATTGTTTGAATAATTTATTTAATTCTGCTATTAAATATACTGATGCAGTTGTTATTCCAAATGGTAATCTTTTCCAAAGATATATCCCAAATCTTCCAAATCTACTTGCTGTATATTTTTGTGATTTTGGGTGTACGTTTAATTGCCAATATGCCAATTTTAAATCTATTGTTGTATAGTATTTATATCTACTAATATTTTGCAAGAATTGCATTGTATTTAGTAATGGTTGTTTAAATTTTACTAAATGTTTATTTAATCTTCTATAGTCGATTACTATAGCTTTTCTTCCATCTTTTTTGGTTATTATTTGTATATTACTTGCCTATTTGCTATATCCGAGATATATAACATCATTTTTTTTTAAATCTTCACATAATTCTTTAATAATTTTTTCTTCTTCTATAGTATATTTTCTTATCCCTTGGTTTTTATCATTATCAGGAATTTCTTGTTCTTTTTTATTCAATATAAATTGAATATCAGGAATTACATTATTATTCACGGAAATTCTTATTTCCTGTTTTTCTCTAAATTCATCTATGTATTCTGTTAATACATCTCCAAGTATTTTCCACACTTTATTTCTACATCTTTCTTGTAATATTTTTATTCGTTCTTTTTCAGTTTCTCCTAATTTTTTTGAAGAAAAAAATTTGGGATCATATCCGATTGTTTCTTTTTCATCCACTTGTTCTATATTTCCAATATGTTTATCTTGTTTTATTTGAATATTTTTATCACTAATATTCATTGCTAAAATTAGGGTTCCTAGGTTCAGTTCAGTTCAAATTTAGGTTCAATGAACCTGAACTGAACCTGAACTGAACCTGAACCTGAACCACAAATTTTGCAGATCTTTGAACCTGAACCTGAACTGAACTTTGAATT
>CAJVPY010003319.1:0-14313 GCA_910591965.1 Dentiscutata erythropus | reverse complement strand
TTTATATGAACCCAATACACATTAATAGTAATTAATAGTATTTACTCCCCTCAATTTTTTAAATTTTATATAACCAACGCAAGTTAAATCAACCAATAAAATTACAGTATTATTATTTTTGTGTTTTTTTTGCCCCCTCCCCCCCACTTCTATAAATTATTTAATGTTATGTTAAACGAAGAATCAATTTGGAGTGGCCTAATTAATAAAAAAACTATGTATATATTGTAATATAAACAAAAATTCAAAATTTATTTTTAAGAAAAATTTAAACTCTAGTTTATTATCTGGAGTGGCAATTGTTTTTATATATAATATTATTTAAGTCTCATTCTAACTCCTATACTATCTTGTCACAACATCTAATATAGTAAACTTTTAATATATATGCTTTTTATTTCTTAACATTATAGTTAACTATATATCACGAAGAGCCACTTTAGCCAAGAATCATAATTATAAGCCAATCATTTGAAAATTTCCAATAGAACATTCTAGAATCAATTTTCTAACGTTATAGAAACTCCCGGTGAATCACCAACCATAGCATAAATCAGTAGATATCTGCGAATCATCGATCTCAAAGTTCAATAGTTTATTTTAAATACTTATATTCACATGATAAATTAACGTGAATAAAATAAAATTACCGTTGGTATACAGTGGCCAACAGTAAATAGCAAATGTTCGTGAACTTGAATATTTTATTTTAAATACTTCAGTACTTAAGATTAATAAATGATTTTGTGCTTATGTATTAAAAAAAGCTTATTCTAAATAGATTAATAAGTGCAGCATACTATTGTAACTATTGCGTATAAAATTAAATTCTATTAGTTTAAATATTCGGCTTAACGAACATTCTTTACTCACATCTAGAATAAAATTAATTAGGAAACATTTATAAATTTTGATTAATTTTAAAAAATGCTTAGGTATATATATTTTTTTACTCATGGACTAAAATAAAAAATATTTTTATTAAGAAGTTCTTGATACGGTTGGGTAATTGCCAAATTTGAACAGACGAAATATCGATGTTTTTAATTTTTAGCTTAGCACTATTTTTTAGCCAATTAAATGTTTTGGAACGGACAGCGAAATAATTTATCAGAAAAATATTAGACTATTCATGCATTTTCATTGGTTAATAATATACATGTTCCAGTGGAACGGAATCACTGGAACACTGGAAAATCTGGACGTCCAGTTTCCAGTCCAACAACACAGTGTTAATTTTAATGGATGGTTATATGATTTCTATTGTCACAGATGATCCCTGATGTGTTGTTGTTGATTTAACAATATCTATTTGCATGGCTTCTGCACCTGGTGAATTTTCCGCTGATGATTGTAAGATTTCGTCGTCATCGACGGATTCATCCTCCTCTTCTTCAAAACTATCTTCATCCACAACATCTACATTTTCATTCATTATAGCTCCTGTGCTAATTTCATATATCATTTTCGCTCTAAAATATCCCATCTTTGATTGTGTAAATGATAGAGGTGCATTCCGACTTATGTGTTCCGCCGTCATCATTGCAAACACGCCACAGTCATATGAATTCCTCTGTTGCGGAGTTTTCGTCTGAAATTTACAAAATTTTTTTTTACTTTTCAGCGTTCAATAATGAAACACATATACATACATATATATATACATATTATTTTTTTTTTTAAAAAAAAAAAAAACGCTTTTATTACCCTCGGTTCATAGGTTTCCCAAGTAGCAAAATTGAAGTGCTGATTATTGGTTTGCTTGGCTAGATAGATAAAGAATTCCTTTAGTTCCTACAAAAGTTAATAACATGTTAATTGACGTGTTGCTTGAAAATTAACCAAAAATTATTATAAAATTTTACTTACTATAATAAAAGCTGGGTTAAACCCTGAGCCAAGAGAGTCATAGTACTCGAATCTACATAGTCTGAAGTTCACCACGGCTAAAGTCCAATGTGCGCCCGTATTAATAGGTATGAACATATAATCCTTATTAATGATATTTGGCGGAGGTGCCTATTTCCATTAAAGACAAAATTAAAAAAAAGAGGGTTATATAAAATCAAGAGTCAATTGATTCAACAAACGCATACCTTTTTCTTTTTATTTGGTCGTGGTATGAACCAACCCGCTACAACCTTGTGACCAAATCCACTTTGCATTAGTTTAGTATAGAAAAATGTATTAACAACATGAACCGGTGGATATATATCGGGATTGTTTTGTGCTCGCTCGATAATGAGATTACCGTAAAAATTGATGACCTATAGAAACGTAAGAAAAAGTGTTTATCGAATTAGCAAAATTCCGTATTGAAAAAAAAAAAAGTGGAAGAGAATCACACCTCATCATTAAGCCAAGCACCATTGGTCAACGTGCGGATATGGGCTGCTGATATTTGCAGGTTGAACTTCTCAATTATCATATACGATGGTGCATATTCGCCATGTGAATCTAGATATTTTGCGATCTGTAATGTCATATTGTATACTCGGTGAGTTTCAAATGCCTTATATAAATTTAAGAAAAATAATTATCATATGAATTATATTACCTGAATCTGCTGGGCAATAGATAGTTGTGGATATTTTGAACTAGATTCCAGTACTCTGCGGTGATTCTCAATCTTGTTTAATCATATAAAAGAATAAAGTTAATAATGACTTTATTAATATATATATATATATATTGATACAAAGAATTTCTAATATTTACCATATAATCGGATTGGCGTGATTCGTCAATTATCGGCGTTGATACGCTTGGGATATCATCATATCTAAAGAATGTGGAGCGTTTAGAGCGCATATAAATTATCAAATAAGCATAATAAGAAACAAGCGAATGATTTGAAAAAAGATCCGACTTACGAATGCCAATTTTGTGAAGAGGTAGGCGTACTTATATCATCGCTAGAATATTGACTATGGCCATTCGGTGATGCAATAAATTCTGTAATAGTTACAAAGTATAGCGTTAAAAAAAAAAAGCTAAGCCACTGATTTATGAAACTCAGTAAAAGGGGAAATATTAACCTGCATCCCATGACCTTTTGCCATTCGTTATAACAGCATTCTTCCCTTTATACAAAAGAGAGATTATTGAATGAATTCAACATAATTATTAAAAAAAAAAAAATAGACTAGAATTACGTTAAGCTTCTCACCTTTCTCCGTTTTATTATTTACTGATTTATCAAAATTGATGCGCAAGTCCCGCGACCTTGCATGGTTTAGATTGCTCGAACTTAATCTTTGGCCTTTTGGCAACGATATAAAAATTAATAAACAAGACCAGATAATAGCCGATATATGCTAAAGAATCTGGCTTACAGAATTTTTGCAAAAAATGGAAGAGTCGTCGTTTACTTATGAAGCTTACCGTTATTCTGTATAATTGTAGAAGCCCAATTTTTCAATTTCTCTGGAACTATAATATAGTTTAAAAATAATTATAAATAAAAATTTCTAAATGATTCCCTAAAATATATCGAAAATATTAATTTTAAATACTAACCTACAACGGGCGCAGTTATAGGCCTTTGGGTTATATCTAAACCATCCATAAACAACTTATCATTTGCTTGGAATGCTAAAAAATAAGATGTACAGGTAAATTTAAATAGTATCATAATACTAGAATAAATGATCGTGAAATGCCTATCACATACATATTGCAGCGAGACTTTGTTTCGCTATAATTCTTCTTTTCTCATCCTGCAATGGTTTTTTCTATAAGAGTAAAGGAGATAATTAATGATCACGTGGAATCTGAAAATGAATAAGACAAAAAATCTTTTTTTTTATGAAAAAGAAAAAGGGGGGGTAACTTACGCTATAAAATCGAGGCTTGCCATTTTTTTTTTTTTCGATTCGCCCATTCTGTACAGACTCTTTTCCTTTTTCATACTTTGGAGGTATTTTTTTTGGAGCCCTATATGCTTTATCAATATACTCATCACTTCCACCGTTCCCACGATCTGTCGTTCCTTGAGAAAAAAATATGTGAGAATTGTCCTCAAAGTAAGGCCCACCCATCGTAACAAGTGAAACAGAGTTTGATATATATATGCGGATCGTCTATTTTATATCTATTTTTTTCGAAATTTTAACAAATACTTTGACAGCACTGGAAAGATTGTAGGCTGAGTATAATTAGTTAGCCTTTTGGAGTGCTCGTTGCAATTATGTTGAAGGGAAAAAAAAAAAAGTTGTCATACATTCGTACCAAAAGTATGTTTATATTATTATCCCGTGATCTTTGGCCAAAATTAAATCTATTAATCTTATAATTCCAGTCAACAGACCTTAATACCTCGTTTCCTTATTTGAATTAGAGATAATTAGAGATAACAGGAATGCTCGAAAAATTTCATAAAAAGCGATAAATAATAGTAATAATAATAATAATCATAATAATAATGATAATTATAATTATTAGCTTAGCATAGTATGTACTAGTATTATTCTCGTTATTATTTAAAGTCTATAATTTTCATTGATCGATACGCAGTTAAAATAGTTTAAAAATACAGACGAAAACCACAACTAAAGTTGATTCAAGAGCAATCAAATACTACTGCACTTAGAATTTATATTTAACATAGGCAATAACATTTGAAAATAACATTTTAACATTTGAATAATTTTTGAATAATTTTTGAATAATTTTTAATAATTTTAAATAATTTTGAATATATAGTAATGTATTCTTTTTGCGCACACGACATAAAAATCCGAAAAAACAATGTTCTTGAAAACCACAGGTTCGTTTTCAAAGATTTTGGATTTAAACGAATGCTACAAAGCAATAAGGTTCATTTAAACCAAAATCATCTAGAATAGACGGTAGTTTTCGAGATATACGATGATGATAATTAAAATTAAAGTTATAAGAAAGAGATGATGAAAGACTGTCTACTTTTTTCTGATTTTTTTTGGGCTAAATTGTTCATAGCATTCGTTTTAAGTTTAAAATTATCAGCCGTTCTTGAAATACCAGCAGTGTTAGGGGCGTGCTACTTATTATGCAATATTTTTTATTTAAGAGCTCTACCTTCCATTGTATCCATTGTATGATGCGATTTAAACAATATATCGTACAACACCGATTCTTAAGCACGGCACATCTGTTATTGATATTTTTGGTTTTAAATGAATGCTATATACATATTTGATTTGTAGTATTTGTTTAAGTCCGAAATGATCGAAAACGCACAACCATTCTTGCGTTACGGAAGGTTATGTTTTTTCTTTTCTTTCATGAATTGTGACATACAATAATGTACTGTACTATACATACATAAAGTCGCATCGATCTTTATATTATTAACAATGTATAACGATAAATTGATATTGTTTCCATATTAGTCATGTTTTCTATTCACAAACACAACGACAAACAGAAAAGCAGAAATCTTGATGTTAGCATCAACAATCAAATATTTAATACGTAAAAAAGAACAAAAGTTTAAACATGAATGATTCATGTTTTTTTGGCTATAATATATATATATATAGCTTGTTATATTATATACTAACTATTTTAATAAGTAATTGTTACAAATGCTAAAAATACACCGCTGTACAATCTACACGTAAATAAATTATGGTTGTATAATACATGTATAATCGATTGATATCTAATGAGATATAAATACAAAAAAAAAATATGTATATATTTTTAATTTAATAAATTAATCGAATAGCCTTGAATTCCTGATAGAGTCCAGCAGCTGACTTGCACTATGATGTATCAGCTTACTACCCCTCGAGAGATGTTTCGCGCTATCACTACTTCTTGAAGAACTAGTGCTTCCAGAACTATTCCGATTTCCGCGAGGAATGTCATAATGAACATGTGGTCTTAACGCTACATAGTCGATCGTCTATTCATTTTTTTAAAAAAAATAAAATAAAAAGTAAAGTGCGATCAGAAAAAACAATTTAGATTGAAAATAAAAATTTAAATCGAAAATAATCCAAAAATAATTTTTATAAAAAATAATAAACATACAAATCCATTATCTGAGGAATGTCCCCATCGAGCATTCTTATTAAAAGTGGTTAATTCAAATAAACAATTGGTGGTTTTACGTAAACTCATGTCTTTAAGGTTGCGTACGGATTTGTAAGGTTCGATAAGGATAGGGTAAGGAAGGATGAAACAAAACCATCCTTTGCCAATAACCCGAGTGAAATCGGATTTTTGAGCTACATACTTATAAACTTGCGTAGAAGTTCTCTGGTCTTTGAAGTCCTAATTGTAAAACCAGTTATAGGCTTGAATTAGTTGATAATAGCATTTACGTAAACAGGTTTAAACTTGAAGGTTACCATCGTGTCTACGGTAGTATAAAATCCAAATTCAGGTTCTCCATTTAATTTATCAATTTTCAGTCTCCACACAACGTCATACCATCCTCGCGATGGATATTTGATACAAACTTGAAGCTGTTGATTTGATTTAAAAAAAATTCTTAAGTTACTATTTTATACAGCATATAATTCATTTTATTTTATAGCATTTATATTAAATTTACCTGAAATAACTTAGTCCTTTGTTTTATAATACTTCCAAATTCACTATAAATAAATTGACCCAAAATAAGAAGCTGATTTTTATGCTGATGTAATGTAATTTAATATTAGCAAAGAATACCTTTCTTTAGATGGTATTAGTTTAAATTCTTCATTGTCCCACCAACTTCCCGCGCCATCCGTTGATTCATCACGTCTCTCCGACATTGGGTATTTAAAAGTTGCTAATAAAATATACATGCATAACGTTTGTTATATGCAACTAAAAAAAATACATTGTTAATAAAAATGTTGAAATAAGTAATTACCTAATATCATATAAGCTCGTTTTAAATTCAAAGTATCGTCCTCAATAGATTTGAATTTCCCAGTTAATTCTGGATCTATATTGTAACGCTTTAAAACTTTTTCGAATCCTATCCAGTCTTTCCAATCGCGCTTTAAGATATGATACCAAAAATAGGGATCTTGAGTGTGTAATCTACATCTTCTATTTACCTGTTATATATATAAATGTAACATAATGTAATCAGCGAAGGTAAATTTGCGATTAAAAATAATAACAATTCTTTATGATGCATTACCATACAAAAAGCCAAAATATCAGTAATATCTAATTCTTTCAAGATTTTTAAAATAATTTCATGTTGCATTTTTGAAAACAATTCCGTGGCTTCAATTGATGTCTCGATAACATCTTGCCATCTAACATAATCAACAATTGGTCCTTTATGTGATAAGAAGTTATAAGTAGGTTTAGGACTTGTAGGAGATGTTTCGCAAGTGAATTCTGAATATGATTTGGAATTTTGTTTTCGATGAAGAATTAATGATATCCCTTTTTCGTTCCGCTGCGAACTCATCTTTCTTTTATTCCTTATTACTGGTATTAAAGGTTAAAATGAAGTTATCGAAGACTTACCGTTATTTGGCCTGCTTATTTATATATGCACATCTAAATATAAATATGCAACAAAGATTGATGTTCCCCAATTAAACATGCATTGTCCTCTTTTGATTAACAATATAATACCGTTTTATTTACTTGATTGTTTACATTGTGTAAAAAAAAAAAAAAGAATCATCGCAACTGTATATAGGGCTTTATGTCTTTATAGTTCTTGCGTATGATCATATAAACAAACCGATTGTATTTTTAACATATGACTACGGTTGCCAGACTGTTTTGCTGTATTGATTAGTTAATATATACACAATATAAAGAATATATATTCAACTATAATATAGTCAAATACGTATAACGACAACTCATATGGAAAACATCTGTAGCAAATCCAGATAATCCTATATCAGGTCAGAAATTTCATCCATTACTGCTCAGCGTCTAAACTCTTTTATTCCCATCACTATTTTAAGTTCAAGTTGAGAATGACTAGCGTTAGCCGCTTAGGTAAGTTAATTAAAAACTATTAGTCATCAGCTGACTAAAAAATATTATTTGATTAGTCCTTCAGGTTAGGGGTAGCGGTAGGGTCATCGTCAATCAGAAATTGTCGATTAATCGACTGACTAACTTTCTACCTTTGTACTTATTAAAACTATATATATATTTAGAAAATGGAAAAATTACAACTTAAATAAATTAATTTTTGATCCCCATAATCAGACAAAATCAATTTTTTTGCAAAATTAAAAAAATTTTTTTTTAAACATTATAATATCCTGTTGTCGACTTTAGTTAGCAGATATCTATTCAACTAAAGTCGACTAGTTGATTAATATTAGAGTTGTAGGTGAAACTAATTTAGTTTCACCTTAGTTTCAACCGGAGTTTCTCATTGGCTATTATACATATTTAGTTTCGCCAGTTTCACCAGCATTTACCAAATTTTCACCAGTTTCATCTGCAACTCAAAGTTTCGTCTGCAACTTTAAATTAAATTTACTAATTATGTGTGTTAATATGAGTGTTAATATAATTTATGTTTGAAATCAGGTTCCAATTATATTAAATCGACTAGTTATGTTTGTATATATCGATATCGACAAAATAAAGTTGATAGAGTCAATTTTGGTCGACAAACTGGTGATCGACTGCAAAACACTACTTGTAGATTTTTTATACATTTACATGTGCGATTATGTTAAATTGCAGCTTTAATAAATACAGTTGTGCATCTTTTAAGGGAGTTACGTAATAGCCAAAAATTTATTAATTGAAGGAAAAATCTGGAAAAATGTTATAATTTGTTATCTTTAAATATATAATATCTATACACTCAGACCTCTTCCTTAAATGCATATTTCCTAAATGCATATGCATATTTTCTAAATGCATATTTCCTAAATGCATAGTCTATAAAAGACCTCATGGCCTTGTTTGGCCCCAACTCATATAACACTTATAGATTTTATCTCTCTAAATGCAATACCTCTCCAAATACAAGATTTTTTGGCTGCCCCACGGCTATGCATTTAGAGAGGTCATACTGTATAAAAAATACTATATATATATATATAGTATATATATATTAAATCAAATACGTATAAAAAACATATAGTTGAAATAAATAAAATACAGTATTGTTGGACTATAATATATAATAAAATACTGTATATACAGTATTTTAATAACTA
The DNA here is from genome assembly GCA_910591965.1 of Dentiscutata erythropus. Taxonomy (NCBI): domain Eukaryota; kingdom Fungi; phylum Glomeromycota; class Glomeromycetes; order Diversisporales; family Gigasporaceae; genus Dentiscutata; species Dentiscutata erythropus. Next base: position 5,173 of record CAJVPY010003319.1, on the reverse strand, counting down.
ACTTTTATTAAAACGCATCTATGGTGTTTTACCACTTAAAAACCTGCTAATTAGTTAATATGCGATGCTTTAAAATCTTTAATTTTAAATACTAGCTTCAATATAAAAAATTTGTGCCAAAAATTTTATATATTAAATTTATAAAAAAATAATATTAGTAATTAATATAGTCAAATCTCTCTAAGTCACACATTTGAAATACAAAAATGTGACAATTTATTATATTTAATAATAGTTTGTTTTTAAAAGAAATATGCTTATAAAAAAAATGCGTTTATATAAAAGATGACTATAAGGAGATTTGATTATACAACAATAAATTTACCAAAACAATTTATAATATTTATATTTATAAATTATTTTAAAAGCCAGCTAATTAATTAAGCAAAATATAGTACTTACTTTAAGTGAAATATTTTATATTTTTAAAAATTTTTTTAAACTATAAATATTATTGGTTAAAATAAAATATATTAAACAAATACCAAATTCTATAACAAAAATTTGTTCAACAAAAACTGTAAGTTATGATAGAAAAGAAGAATATAAGACTAAAAAAAAACTATAAATTAGTATTATTATTTATAAATAGATCTTATATGGAGTTTTTGCTTTAAAAATCACACTCTAATATTTCTAATTAGATTAATTCAAACAAAAACAAATCTATATATTAGTTTATATTTATATTTAAATCTCTTTTGATTTTATTAATTCAAAACTTTATTCTATAAACTATAAAAATATAAAGACCAAAATAGTTTATATATAAATATAAACTAATATATAGCTTTGTTTTTATTTAAATTAGAAATATCAAAAAGTAATTTTCAAAACAAAGATCTATATATTACCTGCTTAGGTCTAGAGTAATATTACAAATCAAAAATTAAAAATTGCAACTAATCAAAAAGTTGACAACTAATCAATTGAAAATTTTTTGACAACTTATATTAAAAATCAAATAAAAATTAAACAAAAATCAAATAAAAATTGAATAATTAAAAAGTTGACAACTAATCAATTGCAAAATTTTTGGCAATTTGTATTACTAGTCTAGAGTTTATTACTTACTATAAGAATACTATTTATTATTTAAAAGTAGTTTTTATATACTACTTATTAACAAATTAAAGTTTATTACTTATTAAAAAAAAAACTAGCAATATGCTTAGCTTTATATATCTTATTATTTTTAGAAAAAAATATATTTTCTCTTAAAAAAGTATAAAATTTATACTTCTCACTATTACTCATTTATATTCTTAACAAAATTTTTATAAAACAGCTTATTTTTATTAAACAATTAATATTATTTATTTTTATTAAATTCAGATAACCTAGTAAATTGCAACTACTGTATGTGTTTTGTTTACAAATATAGTACTATTTTACAAGACAAAATTTTTAACTAAAGCAGTATTCAAAGATAGTAATATTTTTAGAAAGAAAAAATATATATTAAAACAAAGTTTTATAATAAAATATACAATAAATTGTAATTGTTATATAATTTTTATTAGTCTAGTATGAGTTATAAGAGTCTTTATTCAATTTAGCCAATAATCTCTTATCTGTCTTCATACCAAAATCTATAATATTTTTATTATAGTATAACTGTTTATATAACTTATCTGATCAACTACATTCTAATTTTTATTTTTATTCTCTAACTAGGCTTGCTAGATACAAATTTAATATTTGGTCTACTTTGTGAATCCAGTTCAGTATTTTTGCTAATTATATATTAAACATTCAAGTTTTGACCACTCTAGTAGATTTAAATTGCAGATAAATAATTAGTTTGAGCTTTTTTTTTTTTTTTAACTTTCAGCAATCATACCTTCACTTTATTAAGCTATAATAAACAAATTATACAAGTTTATTAATCTTATCAAACATATTGTATCTAACTATCTAAATTACAAATGTTAGCTAACCCAGTTGCATCAAATGTGTACCTATATTCAACCTGCTATAGTAGAGTTTATCTCTTTACTTATCTCTCCTGCAATTAAAGTAGATAAATAGATTTATAACTGGTTCTATGGCCTGTTATGACTGCTAATTTCTCTAAATCTCCTCTCTTCTAAATATCAGAGCAAGAGAATTCCATAATCCCTGCCTAAAGAATGACAAGTAACTAAAAAAAAAAACTAAACTAAAAAAGGATAGTAAAAAAAAAGATATAAATATTACAAGACCTAAACAAAAATCAAATACAAAAAAAAAAAAAAAAAGATATAAAAAAGACAAAGAAAAAAACATAAATATAACAACACTAATTGCACCAATGCGAGGCTTAAAAAATTATTTAATACTCCATAAAGCAATCTCTATCTTCACTTTACTTTGGTATTAAAATAGTTCATTTATATAGGGAATACAAAATTTTTTTTGTTTACTCTATAAATCCATCATGTGTTATTTATTGTTGTTTAGACATGTAGTAGCATAACTTTTTCCTGATTTAGCTATTTCCAATTTGGCCACATAAACAATATTGATCCTTTGTAAGGGGTATGTCGAATTTTTCATATTTTGGAAAAAATTTTGAAAGAAACACCAAAAAACCCAGCAGAAATATGGAAGGTAGTTTGCAAAATCAGACACTTTCAAAATTTCAAAAGAGTGTATTGAAGTCTACAAATATTTGTTGTTTCCCCTATATTTTGTTAATAGCCTAAGAGCTTCGTTGATGATGAAAAAGACTTTGTCTTTTCATCAAGATTTTTATATAAGGGCATTACCTGCTAGTTATCTTGTACAATAACACTTTTGGTTTGCATGCTGAATGTCTTTTTAGAGAAGTTTTGTGAAAAGAAAACATTAATCTCTAGACAAACCACTACATAGACCATGACTTTTCAACAAAAATTGTGTTTTTTTTTGGTAAAAATTTTGGTATAAGTAATTATCGGGAAGAGTTGTGATTATTTATAATTAGTTTGAGCTTTTATTCTTGCATATAGTTTATATTTATTCATTTATACTGTATATAAATTAAGTTTTCATTTAGTTTTGTTTTTTTATGATTACTTATATAAATTATTCAATAAAAATATGAGTAAGACCTCATCTTTTAATATCAAAAAAAATAAAATAATAATAGTATATTTGGATTTTTATTTTTATTTTTTTAACAATATTGTCTTTTTATTACCCAAATTGTGAAATGCTAATGCATTATTTTTATATTTCAGATTTTAGTACATTATTAGTAAATTATTTCTAACTAGTATTTATTATACTACTATCACTAAGTTTATATCTCAAGCTACCTTTTGGGGTGCTATTATAACCTGATCTGTATTTTAAGCCACAACTTTTCTAATTAGTCATCTCCTACTAGATCCTCTTTCTACAATGTTACAGTTCTTGATTTCCAAATTAACCACCCAGGTAAGACATATCAAATCTAAGCTCAATATAGTCATATCAACTCCTATTTATCTCACGATTGGTCAACACATTCTGTGAAGTTTGCTTACCTCGAAGCTAGGTATCTCCAGATCATTAGATAGTGGGGTATTTCCATTTTGCTAAATAACACATGTCTTATATATATTTATCTAGACTTCGGTATCTATACTACAGCTCTACTTATGCACTTGGAGTCAGGGCTAACTATTGAATCCTGCAATTATATACTTCTTGCCCTTATTCAATTCACAATGACTTCAGTACTTACACTCGGAACCATCTTTTTATCTGAATTCTTTATTAGTCCCTCCCTTACTTCTAGCTGACAAACCAGACGAGTTGGTCTGCTCAGGCTTTAGATGTTTAAAAGACATCCTCCTCTTGGTCTATACTTTTGGAGTATATACCCTTTTCTTCTGATGCCTTAGCCCGGCAGTTTAGCTGATATGTTCTTATTTAAGAACCTGATCACTCGATTCTCTGATCTCTTGCCTCAGTTCAAATTTAGCTCTTCTGTAGTACCTTCAAATTCGGCACTTTTCAAATGGATTTTCAGTTATACTATTTTCTCAGATTTATTGCACCAAAGCTTCTATTTCTAGATAGTGTAACTGAAGTTACAAATTTAGTTTTAAATCTAACTGATAAACATAATCGTCAACCGAAACACAAGCTTATTTTTTAAATATTATAGTTTATAGAATTCAAACTCTAGACCTGCTACTTAGTAAAGGTAACAACTAGATCACTACACTAAGTCACTATATCTTTTTTAGATATTTTTATTTTTTTTTAAAGTGAGATCTTGCTTCAGGTATATATATATATAAATTACATACATTTATACTACAATTAATAGAACAGTGGCTTAGACTAATTATCTATGATCTATACCTACTAGAGCCGTCTATGTCTCACTCATATATTACCTGAATTTTGTGTACTATTAACTAAATATTCTATTCTAACTTAATATATTCTCCACATTTCTCATATTAATAATCTTATACTTCCAATATAGTTTCAGTGTGGTATCTAACACAAATCTTACAAGGGGGCACCAGGCAAACATAATCTTATAGCTACTTTCAAATTGGTGTAGTACATGTTGTCTGCTATTATTAAGTTTGTATTTCAAACTATTATTTGTAATGCTGCCATAACCTAGTTCGTATCTCAAGTACAACATTTTTTAATATATATAATGTTGATGATATGTATGCAGAACTTGATAATAAATACTTCTCTAGTTGGTGAGTCTCACAGATTATGGGTGTCGAAACTTCTAACTGAGTTTTTTAGAATATATATTATACTACTTCTAGTATTATATATTGGTATTTTAAAGTTGGTGTTCCTGTGTTCTGTTTTGTACTTGTTTTTTTTTCCAGGTTTCATTCTTCTTAGTCATACTACTGAAGTAACTAAAGAATATACAACTAAGGTAGCTCTAGTGACTTGGTGACTAGGCAAGTACTTCCAGTTGAGTATGATTTTGTTATATCTTGTTTGTTTTAAACATATCCCAAGTTGTTTGCTAATTTTTCTTTTTTTGTTTTTTTTTTTTTTTATTATTAAAGTTATATTAAATATTTTTATTTTTTAATAGAAGTAAATTTTAATTTTGTTAGCTCTAAAGCTTTTTTTTTGTTTTTTTTTTGTTTTTTATTTTTGCTTTTTAATATTTTATTTTTGATTTTTTGTATTTTTTTTTTATTTTTTTTTATTTTTTTTTATTTATATTAGAATT
>CAJVPY010003318.1:0-14316 GCA_910591965.1 Dentiscutata erythropus | reverse complement strand
TTTAATTTTATTTAAAAAATTGTAAATACTTTTCAAAATTCCAGGCAAATTTGCCTGGAATACAGTTTAAGGGATAGTATAGATTGTCCCCGTATAAGAGTCACCCAGGTAGATCTACATATCAACTGGATCATGACTATCGCTACTTGGGTAACTCGGGCTACTTGTCATTAAAGTAACTTTGCTTTTATAACGGATGGAGCGCGGGTCAATCTCTATATAATATAATCGATCAATAATTGATCCAATAATTGATCGATTATGTATGCTCGATCAATCATCGATCAACTCGAGTCAATTCCCTAATTTATATCTGTGTTAGGCAAATTAACGGTCGGACAAAATTTACTGGTCAAATCTATTATATAAATATATATATATAATAAATTATAAATATACTACTTGACCAGTACAGATCCTTTGACCAGACCGGTCAAATTGGTCAGGTCCAATGGTCTGGTCAAGCCAACACTGATAATACAGTAGAGCCAATTAAAAAACTTAATGCAAATTAAAATATTGTTCATTTCACATTGATAAAATTCATTATTTGAGATACATCGTTTGCGTACAGTATTCTGATATAAAGTATATTTGATATTACACAAGAAAGTATGGCTCAATATATACAAAAAAAAATTGTTTTTTTTGTAAAGATCAAAAGAGTGAATTATTATTATTAAGATCGATCAGCCGATTTTGAAAAAATCGACCGGTTGAGCCGAAAGTTATTGGCCAGGATCACTAACAGAAACATTAACTTCAGTCCCACGAACATCTTCCAAAAACTTTACAGGATCAATAAATGTAAGTGGAGGAGAAGGCTTAGATGGCATAGGAGTAATCGATTGCGTGGCTGATAATGCTTGTTTAAGTGATACCCTACTTCTTGGTGTATTTGTCTCGAAAATTTGTTCCTCTAATTTTGGAATAAGTTCTAAAGTCATGTTTTCGTTATCTTCACCATTATTTTCATGTTGTCCAGTCAATTCTTCAATTATTTTGTTGGCATAAGCATTCAATTTGGCACTCAATTCCGAAGAATCTTGCGGTATTCGATTTTTATTTTTTCGCGTAGCGAATCCGATAGCCGGCTTTTCGTATGGTGTATATTGACGATCTTTTGTTCTGCCGATAATACGTGCGCTTGATGGCGCATATTTGGACATTGATTGCGTTCGATACGGAGTAGATGCCGCAGAGATTGATACCGATATAGTGGCCGTAGTTGTCAATCCCTCTGTTGTAGACGTGGCAGTTGCTGTCACTTTTGATGGTTTTGGTATAGAATTTATAGCAGCTTTTGACTCTTTAACTAAAGGTGGTTTATATGATGAAAACGGTGTAGATCTTTTCTTGTTTGTTGATGCTTGTATAGGTTTGGTTTTATCGGAGCTTGCGACTGGTACGCTTACAGTACGGGACGGTGGTCGTGCGGGTTTATTTTCTGTTCGATTTTTTGATGGTGGTAGTCTCACATCCACTGTCCACGTTTGAATCGTTGCCGTTTTTTCAGATATGACATTTAGTTTTTTGTCTTTTGCATTTTCATCATCTTTCGTGTATCTATTTAGTTTTTTATCTTTTGCATTCTCGTCATCCTTCGTGTATTTATTTAGTTTTTTGTCTTTTGAATTTTCGGCATCCTTTGAGTATTTATTTAGTTTTTTGTCTTTTGCACTTTCGTCATCCTTTGTATATATGATAACGTCACCCTGCATTTGTTGCGTATTATATTTACGACTTTTTTGTAATGTTTTAATACGTGGACGCTGATTACTCGTTGGTTCTTGAATTCCCAAATTCTTCTTCGCAGTAGAAGATAAAGTGTTGACAAACCTAAATTTATGAAATTTTGTGTTAACATAAAGCATACTGTCAAGATTTTGTATGAACATAAAATGGAACTCACTCCTCTAGTCGTAAATCAAATTTTACTTTGTAAATTTCGAAAATTTTCTTTGATGTCGTCCTGACAGCAGGCGCAGAGTCTATTGCTCCCTCCCTAATAATCCACTCCAAATCAGCAATATAATTATTCAAATTTCCAACATCATTTACCTCAATACTAACGAGAACAAATTCAGATGCACAAGTTCTCAATATTTTACTTTGACCTTGTAATGCCTCTTTAAATTTTGGAATTAAATTCGAAACATGACACTCTCGGATTATTGTCATCATGCATTTTTGAGCTCTGCTAATAAAAATTTTATTTGCGCGCGTGCATAATTTCAGGATGGCTGGCACAAACGATTCCGCTAGAGTATCGAATTTTGGCCCGAGAACTTTGCCAATTTCTTCAACCAATTCTGTTGCTGTTCCAGACAACCGTGTCCGATCAGTGAGTACCTGTTTAAATAGACCAGTAAATTGTATTTGAAAAACTTTAATTATTCATATGTCTGATTTGCACAATTTTTACATTACCGAATCTAGAATAGGCTGTCTCAAAGATTTTATCCCGGATATGAATATTTTTTCATAGTTGATAGCTCCACCACGACTCAAAGAGACTAGACGTTTTAATGCATCATCAAACAATTGCCACGTATGCTCTGTTTCTTTTACTTGAAATGTTTCTTGAATCTTTTTTATTTCATTTTCAAGTTGTGCTGCACTTTCGACCTATCAGACTTATCAGTTAAAAAAATGAATAGCAGACTGAAGCAAAATATTTAACGAAGTTTATGCCATAGCTTTTTTTTTTCACCTTTATTTCAGACATTGTGTTGACTGAAGGGTCGCGAAATTATAAAGCTTGTTTATATAGGATATTAATACGAAACAGCTTGGTGCTACCGTGGAGTTGATGTATTTATTATAAAACACGACTCTAACACGACATAGGATTTTCCTTTTGTGAAATGAAAATAAAACGCACACACTACAAAAAAAAATTTCAGGGGTTCTATGTAAAAGATTTTATACCATAATTAGAAATTTAATGTTGCATAATTTAATTTAGTTAATTTCAATTGAAATTATATAATGTTACTTTCTATTTTAAAAACTTAATTGCTAAATGCACGTATCTGGTACTGTACGTACAGTCGTAAGTATCCCAAAAAAGTTCTCAAGTCTCTATTAAGTAGTATGTAGATTTTTAAAATTGTAAAATTATATTATACAGAAGTATATACAAAAATTTTTTATATACGTAATATTATTACTTCTAATGTATATTACCGGTAAATAATAATAAACATTTTTTTTTTTTTTACATATTTTAACTCTTTATATACAATCATTTATACAAACTAGTAATTTGTTCGACTTAAATATAAATCTGGTTTTTTTTAGGATAGGCCAAGAACAATGGGTCAAGAACAATGTTTGCGGCGGCTCGGTTTTTATTTTATTTCAATATATAAAAAGAAAAACAAACCTGATTCAATCGAGAAATTGGGTCTGTCGCTTCACGGAACCAGACGTCGTGCAGTGGTTGTAATAGAGTGAACGAATATTTGTAATATAGCGTAGTGTAGTTCAAACGGTGTATTGTATTGTATATATGCACTTTTATTTAATAGAGGTGATTTGGTAATAGACTTTTATTGTGAACAAAGCGGGAGTTATTCTTCCCGAAGGGCCAGAATGACCTTTATTTATAATAAACGTTTATTTGATTATTTGCTGACTACACTACAGAATCGTCTATAATGCCTAAATAGCCCTTATTACCCGAAACGTATTTATTGTCAAAACCCTCCTAAATTCCTAAAACGTTCTTATTACCTTAATTCCCCACTATCGCTATCGCTATGTCTTTGATTATTCCGAATTTGGCGATTACCTGGATCACATGACCACATGCCTGTCCAAGTCACGTTTATTGTGTTATACGAATTTTTCTTTGTTGGAAATTTCGGCAATAGATTATGCCCAGTAAAAATAATTTATCAATTAGTATCAGCATAGCGGGCTTTAATTTTGATTGGATGATCGGATGAAATGTTACGAGTAGACCACGAGTAGCAAAAAAAATTTGAAAGTAGAGGCTTCGTTTTATATACTATTAAAATAATTCTGTAATCCACGAAGTAATTCAGAAGTCAGATGAGAGGTATGTTTAGACGTTAAGTTTAGCCTACATATACAATAGTCAATTAAACTCGGCAATTTAAGCTGCCTTTTATTTGTGAAATCTTATTCTTCGTGATCACAACTAATAAAACAACTTGACTATAATATAGGCTAGTAATATGAAATTGCGACTTATAAGACTTATAGATTTAATGAGAAGAGTTAATATAAATTAGTGGTACTTTTTAATTATTAAATAAATTAAAGATCAGTTTGATGTTAGAGCAGAGACTAAGTTTAAGATTGCTTCCGTTCATTTTTTATTATATGGTATTCTAGAATAGATTAAATCTCATTTCTTGTTTTATTCTATTTAATTTTTACTTTCTTTTTTATTTATAGTATGTACTGTATCTATTAAAATTAAAAAGTTCATAGAATTTTGGTTTGGTGGTGCTGAAATATCTCCAAACAAAAGTTCTTACAAAATTTTAAATGCTTATCAAATATAAGCTGCGTTAAGATACGTACAGTACATTGGGGTTCATTAATAAAATCTGAGATGTCAAATTTGTCACAAGTATAATTATTTTTTATGAATTTTACTAACTAGCGGTGACTATTACCGGGATGCTTATATCTCAAAAACGTACTAAGTAAACAGGATCGGGTACTTTAAGTAAAAATGTTCAGGACCCCTGAAAACCTCATAAGAACTAAAATTGGGACCTTATGTTAGCTCTATATTATTTTATATAAAAAACTAGCTATGAAAAAACATTGTATGCTTCCAAAGTTTGGGTGGGGCTGGCTAAACAAGAAGCCAGGAAATAATTTATTATTTGATTTATAGTGATACATGTGTGAAGTAATAGGCACTGAAGCAGCAAATATTCTGAAATTAGCAATAATAATTGCATGGGAGTTGCCAAAGCAGACCAGGTAGAGAATAGATAGGCATTATTAATATGAATATTAGCTAGTGGTTTCCCATCTGCCAAAGTAAGCCAGCTGTTAAAATGGCAAAATCATAAGCATGTTCCACGTATCTGTTGTCGAGTTTTTGGGAAGATAGGTGGGGTGAAAAGGTTTTAACAATATTTGTTTTGTTTATAGAGAAAGAGAGAGAGAGTATGTGATCAATTGTATTTATATACTGTACTATAGTGGTGGTGTGTCGATTATGCCTCGGGTAATGGGCTTATATACTCATATGAAAGTCTGATGGGTTGTGTTGAACTATTGCACTTTTGTATAACCCTCTTGAATAGCTGGTGCATTGGTGTATATGCCGATCTCAGCCCAAGTAGATGGTGCTACAGTAGTACTCTAACTGTGGCGCTTAGCTTATTTTTCAAATAGTTAACTTTTAGTTAACTTTTATGAAAAACATTGCATACCAGAAAATAATTTATATTTAATTTATAGATATTGTAGTAATATATGTGTGAAGTAATAGACACTGAAGCAGCAAATATTCTGAAATTAGCAATGATAATTGTGTAGAAGTTGCTAAAGCAAACCAGGTGGAGAATAGATAGGCATTATTAATATGAATATTAGCTAGTGGTTTTTTGCTTGCCAAAACAAGCTGGCTATTAAAATGGCAGAATTATGAGCATGTTTCAAAAAAGATTCATGATTCTGTTATTTGTATATAGTAGCATATATATTTGTCTATTATTATTACAGTATTATTATTGTAATAGTTAGAGTACTGATCTGATATTTACTATATTACATAATATTTTTAAGAGTGAGAGGTTGAGCAATATTTTATGTTATACAAAAAAATTATATAATTTTTAAATTGGCCAATCATATAGATCTTATGTGAGAGGGAAAGGGGCAGTGTTATATATAGAACGTGTTCACACTATGTAAAATGTCCAACATCCAAAATTGTCCAAAATCGTTCAAGCCTATGTTCTATGTTTAACTAATCAATAAAGTACTGTAATTTAAAAAAATATATAATTATATATTTTTTTAGGTGCTGGACTCATTGGTGAAAAAATTAAAATAGATTATCTTAATAAAATTTTAAGTAATTTTAATTTGAAAAAATGTTCAAAATTGTCCAAAATTGTCCTATATACAAGAGGGGTAGCTCTTATAGTAAATCGATATATGTCATGACCCTTATTATTATTTATTATTATATACATATATTTATATATGTTTTTTTTGTATATCTATAATTAGTATCTTTGATTTGGTTTTTTTTTTTTTAATATATATATGTATATATATAGTATTGTTGTTTTTTGTTTTTTTTTTTTGTTATTAATTTTTTTTTTTTTTGGTTGAGCTAGATGATTTTAATGTTTTGTTTTGAGGTTCAATCAATGTATATATTGGTAAGTATTAATGCAATTGTTGCAGGATAATCTTTGATATATTTGTAGAATGATTCAGAGTTCCATTTACCAATTTTTTGAATTAGTACAAGTTGAACACCTTGCATTACAAGCTCAGTTGTTTTATCTGTACAAAAGCTATATTCTGCAATATTGTTGTTGAGAAGCAGTTGCTTGAGTTTATTTACAAATTATCACTTTGTGGCTCATAACCTATTGGGTTTGGTGAAGAGCAAGGAGCAGTTGTTGATATAGATTGTTTGTACTCTTTGATGTGCATATATTTTTAATACACAGACCAGGCATAATATATTAAGATATTAAATAAACTAATTGATCAAAACTTAGGATCATATATGATGATTATTAATTTTAGATTTTTTAAAGGATTATCTCACATATAAATTTGAATTTTTCTACACAACTAACAAACAAAATTGTATATGTTTTTTTTATACTGTAGTTATAGACTAGCTTTATACTGTAACAGAACTGGTTTTTAAATAACTTTTAATAAAATTTTGAATTAATTTTTATTAATAATTAACATATGTTATTAAAAAACCGGTTCTATTACAGTATAAAGCTAGTCTAGAACTACAGTTTAAAAAAAAATATAGTACAATTTTGTTTTCTAACTATATTTTAATTTATTAGTGCATTGTTTATTGAATTTATTACAAGTATTGCATAGTTAGAAGTCTTGTAGATTTTGGTCATAGTAGTTGAATTAAAGCAAAGATAGTGTTGTTAGTTTTTTTAAAGTTTAATGCTTCTATTCTAGAACTTTCAATATATCTGATTGATTGTTAGGTAGTAGCTCTCCAAGGTGAGCTAAAAGGCTAAAAGTGCTACTATCCAGAAAAGTATATATATAATTGGCTATATTAAGTTTAGATTTAATATTTATGAGATATTATCAAGTAATATTAGCTTTTTGTCATACTAGAGAGTGAGTATGGGTTGCATTGATAGTTTTGAAGATTTGTATGATATCAGATATTGAACTAGTCTAAGTTATTTCGTTCATAGTGGAATTTCAATACTACTAGGTAAAATAAAATTGTTATAGGCAAAACAGTTTTGTGAAATAAGATAATATATTGGATAAGTAAGTTCTTGAATACTAGTTAGATGGAGTTATTGTTGTTGAACTATTGGTTGTCTTTTGTGAGTCTTTCATATCTTCTGATAATTGTTTCATATGATTTGTTAATTGGGATCATAATGTTTAAAATGAGGCAGCTTGTTTATTAAAAAAAGGTTGGTTGTTAAAAAAGTTGGAATTGTCAGTATTACTATGTGGTGGTAGATTTTTTGGGGGTTCTTATACTTGTTGTTTATTGTTTGAAGGAAAGAATAAGAGTAATTAGACCTATATATTTTTTAGGGATATCAGATAAGAAGTATCGAGCAAAGAGATTATTAGCTATATATTTACAATAGCTATTATAAGAAAGCAAATTTGCCTTCTGGTTATCAACTCCTAGTATATATTTAATTTTTATGAAAAAATTATACTAAATTTGGATTTTGTATATATCAGCTATAAGGTTATTGATATTTGGATTTTTATAGTATTTTGCATAGTATATTTTAGCATTGGGTAAATTGTTAGTCCAAATTATGAGTTTTTTTCTTTTCCATATAGGGGCGAATGTTCATATTACGATTAATATAGTTTAGTGCTCCTACGGACCAGACTTTAGTCAAGTCTGGGTCTGGTCTGATTTTCAGACCGGACTCAAACTTTTATATTCAGACTTTTTTGTCAAGTCTGAGTTTGGTCCGGGTCTGGTCCAAAGTCTGCAGACTGGTCTTAGTCCGAATATAATGGTTGGACCCAGGTATGCATCACTCTGGTTACCCATGGGTGAGTCAGGTATCAGATTACAATTTTCAAATATAGTTATCAATTAGTTCTAGCTTAGTCTTATTAGCTTCTAAAAGTTGTTTTTTGATTTTATTATTATTAATATGATATATTTCATCTAACAAATTGTTATTATTTCAATAATTTCTGTTGTTGTAGGCCGTTTATCAAAATCTTTATCTATATATTTAATAGCTAATTTAATACAACAATCTGGTTCTAAACATTTAGGTCTTGATTCACCAATAATTTTTGATACTAAACAGAATTTTATCAAATGCTCTTTGTCTGGCTAAAATCTTAGTTACTTGCAATAACTCCAAGACTATAAATATCTAATGCTTGAGTATACGGTTGGCTCACTAAAACTTTGGTGCTTTATATAGTGAAATTCCACAAATTTTTATTCCTCTACTTTTTTAGAAAGTCCAAAATCAGTAATATATGTGTTATGCAAATATTCTTGCAAAATTTTCCACTGTATAAGTTTCAGTAATCGAATCCCCATAAATTAATTGATTTGAGATCTAAAGCTATGCAGTACAAGATATTCAATTTATTTTTCTATTCCGAATTTGATACTTTTACAAGATTTTGTTGTAATGAATTTTTTGATGCAATCTGCAAAACAATAATATAATCATTATGATAATTTTTTGATACCCTATAACAGTTCAGAAATGAAGGGTTTTTGTAACCAATTTTACAGTAATTCTTCAATTCCTGGATAAATTCTTGTTCATTTTTGTTTGAATCATGAATCACTAACGTGCCTCATATATAGCTGTGAATCTCTTTTCCCAAGTTTTTAGACAATTTATAAACCTATTATAATATTAATCTCTCATCGTCTAATATTCTCTTAAGTTCTATACTGATACTATTTTGATACATTAAACATTGCCTCTTTATTACCCAAATTAATAGCTTTTTCATAATATTCAAATGCTTTATTGTAATCTTCATCAACTCTATTCTATTTTTATAACAAAGACCCATCCAGAAATATATAAGTATTATTAAAAACGAAAGAAACTTCATATAAAGAAGTTACAAACTAATACAATACATACATGTGAATAAATTTATTATTAATATGTAGAGAATAGATAAATACGCGTAAAGTGGACAAATAAGATATTTATTACTAATAACCCAAATTATTAAAGAATCTACTATATAAAATAAACTAAATTAAACTATTAAAATTTTAACTATTAATTTACTCAAACAAGAGGTGTGGCGACTTAGTGTAGTGGTCTAGTCGTCACCCTCTCCAAGTGGCAAATTTAGAGTTCAAATCCCACTGGCAATGATATTTGAAAAATAGGCCTGTGTTCAGTTGATAGCTATGCTTATTGGTTGGATCCAGAAATTAATCTGTAACTTTGATCACACCATCTAGAAATGGGAGCTTTGGCACAATAAATTTGAGGAACCGGCATAACTGAAAACCCATTTGGCAAGTCCCGAATTTGGAAGTAGCAATGATCTTCGACGGTATCACAAAAGGGCTGAATTCGAACCAGGGCCCGAGATCGGAGAACCGAGCAACCAGGTCCGCTGGCAGAGAACACACTAGCCGAACCGCCGGGTTGTCGCCCCGGAGGAAAAGAGCATACGCTCCGAAAGTATGAACCAAGGGGAGGGCGTTCTTCAGGCACCTAAAGCCTGAGCAGACCAACTCTTTTGGGTTGCTGGCTGGAAGTAAGAGATGAACCAGTAAAGAATCCGGGTAAGAAGACGGTCCAAATGCGGGTATCAACGTTGTTGTGAACCAAATAAGGGCAAAGAGTATGTAATGGACAGCTAGTTAGGAAGGTTGGTGCTTGAGAAATGTCTGTAAAATGGCAGTACCCCAAAAAGTGGCGTGAGATACGCATACGGAACAGCAGGTCAATATGTACTAATTAGAAAGAAGTTATAGGAACATGCAGGTGAATACATGTGTGGGACGTGTACTACTCTGTTAGATTTATCTCGAGGATAGACTAGCTTATATTAGTAAGTCCTAAGGTAGGGTGCAAAATCCAAATTGGGTAGATGCAAAATCCACGTATGAATGGTGAGTAATATCTATGGGTTAGAGAGCAGATAATGGTAGTTAGAACCAGATGGTTTAAATGGGTACCCCCATAGTTGGGGTGCAGGTACGGCAGATAGTGTGGAACCCTTAGCATAGTACTAATGTTTCGAGCGGACCACTTAAATTAGGCACCAAAAGTGCACGTGTGGCTTGATATACCATCGTTGTAATTATATTATAAAACATTGTCTATACTCTAATAAAAAGTCCCCAGGTCAAAGAGATCACCTTAATACCAAAAAAAAAAATTTACTCAAACATACTACAAGAACCGACAAAATTAAAATATTAAGCCCAGATCTTCTTGTTAAAGAGCCTGTACCTATTCAAATTAAACAGAAATAAAAATAGTTTTAGACGAAAACATTTCCAGTTGCTGAAAAATTTTAAAAGTCAAGAGAATAAAAATAAAATAAATCAAAGTATAAAATAAATGTTATCTTCACTCTACAGTATAATTTAATATACCCAAAAAGCAGTAAGTAAAGTTCACGATCATTACTACATAGTGAAATATGAACATACTATTAAAGCAAAAGATAGCTTTGCAGATTAGCATTAGTAAAACATTGTGTTCCCAAAAAATGCTTTAAAGTATATAAATAAGTTATCTAGGCAATGGCGAATGTCCTCTATCGTCTATGAGATCTGAAGTTTGCAAATGTCTAGTATGTTTTTTTATGGTTTAACTCATCATATGTACATATTTGTCACATAATGAGCTAAGCTATAAAAAAACCTACTAGTCTTTACAAACTTCAGACCGAACTTCAAACCAGCTCAGCACTAATATATATATATATATATATATATATTCAGACTCGAACTAGTTTGCAAACTTCGGACCATACCCAGACTGAACTTATAATTAAGTTTGAGTTTGGTCTGAAGTTCGAAACTAGTAAAATCTAGAGTTTGAGTCTGGTTCGATCCCGGACTAGACCAAACCCGAACCAGATCTAGGAGCACTAATGTAGTTAGTAATTCTTTTATTTGTATGTTGCTAATAAATTAAGCTTGTTGTACTATATAAATGCGATAAAGCTGTTTTGGAATATTGCGCCTCCTTCTATATTCAAAGTATTTGTAAATAGGGTTTCATTATATAGGAAACACTAGGAACAATTCTGAAGGAGCTGAATTCTGAGCCAGATGTTTAGTGTTAATAGCTACCATTAAATATTAGATTTCATAAGTTGCATTATATAGATATAATGTTTGGGATTAGGGGCCTGGATGAACTCCTGTAATGAAAGGACACTCTTGTAGATTATTTGGCATATCCAAACTAATGATCCTACTAAAAATTAAAGGTCTTTTAGAAAACAGTATTTTTTGGTCAACTATTAGTTAAGTAGTAGTATTAATTTTTCACATTTTTGGTTTGAGATAGATGCTATTATAGAAGTAGTGTTTAATTTTATATTTAGAAAAGTTATTCTGAAATTTGATACTTCTATTTTTAATTCTTTATAAAGAATATTGATTGTATTTAGGATCTATATAAATTAATGAAGTTTATGTGATTTGTCTAATAATAAGATTATAAAAAAATCGTCCATATAGTAGATAATTATTGGCATTTTTTGTTGGATTGTGATCTATACAATGATGTTAGCAAAGTGGCAAAAAATTTTTTCTAATACCCAATTGCCAAATGTAAGAACTTTATCGAAATATATATTGCTTTTGAAACAAAAACCTTGCAGGGATTGGTTCACTAGGTAAACCAGAAGTATTAGATAAGTACCTTTGATATCTACTTTTAATAATGTGCAACCCTTACTAAAGTGGTTTATCTATTAAATTGCATATCAAATATTTTTATATTTTATAGAGAATCCTTCTTTGTTGATTTTGTAGTTTATACTATTGTTTAGAAAGAGAATAAATAGTAAATGATTTAGTATACTTTAGGGTTGGTGTCTTTTTTCTCTACCAACCTGTATAGATTACTTTAAAAAAGTTTATATAGTATATTGTTTTCATTAAATAGGCCACAAATGCAATTATTAGCTAATTCATTTGTTATATAAGCTTGAAATACCTCTGGGCAGTGTTAATTGAACAGAGATTTCTTTGTAAGAGTTTTGAGCAAGTTTTTTAAAATTAAATCTGAATCTATATCTGATGCTATTGGTAATATACTTGATAAGTTGTCAATTTGGGTAAAAGACAGTGAGGTTTTGGAATGCTAAAATGTTTATAAGAGTCTGTATATTAAAGTAGTATGGGTTTAATTGTACTAATAAGTTTAATTTGATGTTTGTTAGTAACTATGATGATTTTATTAACTAACTGCAAAGTTGGTATATTATTAGTTGTTATATTGCATAATAGTTTGAATTGTACAGAATGTTTTAAGTAATTATTGAAGTTATATAAAGAATTCTCTGTGTAGACAAAGAGTTAAAAAAGATAAATATAAAGTGTAAACAATGTATTCGTAAGTTTATTATGCAATGTAAAAAAAAGGTAAGCTGTATCAATGTGCTTTAATTTGTAATATTTAATTGGAAGCTCTTTTTTTTTCTAAAACTGTGTAAGATACAGTGGTTTAGCATATTATTGTGGACACTTTTCAAAAATTTATTACTTGAAATCAGGTAAGTAAACATGATATGAAATTTAAATTACATGTTAAACTAATCCCAAAGTATAATATAATAAAATTTCACACAATTTTATTATGTTATACAAAAGTTATGCAATTAGTTTGACAAACTTCTATTTTTGAATAAAACCAAAGATCGATTTTGGAATTTTTTTTTTACTAAAAAATTCATAAAATATCGTATTTTTTTTAGATTAGTTCCAAACTTTGCCTAAATATTATACAACACTATGCCAATATAATGTATTATAAAAAAGTCAGATATATATACAGATTGGTATACTAATATCTTTTTCTTTATTTTTTCTTACAAACAATAGGTGGATCAAGTTTAATATAAGGGACCCTACTCTAAATTCAATTGATTAATAATCAATTTTATTAGTAGGTCCTTTATACTAAACTTGATCCCAATGAGTAGCAGCAAAGATTTAACAGAAACACAAAAGGGAGTAATAATTTATAGTTATTAGCATAGTGATTTGGTTTGTACTATTGTAGCATTTGTTAAATACAGCAAATTTGCTATACAAAATACTATACAAAAGTTTTGTAAAGCGAGTGCTAAAGTACAAAAAATAAAAAAAAAAGACTTGGATATTCCAAGCTCCTTTTCTCTAATGAACATAAAGACCTAAAAAACTTAGTAATTGATAGCAATCACCATCTCAATCTTACCCAAATTACAAACCTTTTCAACTGTTAAAACAAAAAAAAAACAATTTCTAGATGTACTGTATATTGTGCTTTGCATGATAAAAACTTGAAATTATGTATTGCTATCTGAAAGTCATTGGTTTCTCTAAAGAACAAACAAAAAAGATATAACTGGGCTTTTGTATATACAAACTAGACTGTCTGGCACTTTAAGCATATGCTATAGTTAGATGAAATAATAATTTGTTTTTTCCAAAGCTTTCATAGTCTTGTTTGGTAGAAGTCTTATAAAAAATAAAACTTGAATTGTTTAAGTAAAACTGTAGATCATAGTGAAGGTCGAATGTATTAAGGCTGCTTTTTCTAGTATGAGGTTGGGCCTTTTGTTACACTTAAAACTTCAGTTACTAGTACTTCTCATATTAAAATTCTCTGCTAGTATATTCTTTCTACTATAAAAAAATATCCAATTATTAGTAATTATAATTGTTTTATATTCTAGCAAGATAATGCCAAATTTTATTTTGCAGAATCTGCAAAGGCATTTATAGAAAAAAATCAGATTAGGTAGATAAATTGGCCCTCTCAAAGCCTTGATCTTAAGGGTAGGGTGAACGTAGATCATTTCTTATATAAGTAGATCAACCAAAAAAATATTATACAAAAATCGAACACATGTTACATATAAAAGTTTTTAAAA
>CAJVPY010003317.1:0-14319 GCA_910591965.1 Dentiscutata erythropus | reverse complement strand
TTTATTAAAAAGTAAAATGTAAAAGAAAAAAAAAAAGTTGTAACCGAATCGCAAAAAAAAAAAAAAAAAAAAAATACTTGTCATATTTATTACCAAACTAGTACTGCATTATACTGGACTATATGCCTCTTATCTAACCCTCTTTATACACTTATTAAAAATTCTTTACAACAAACCATAACTGCTAACAAGCTTCAAATTTCTTTATCTGTTATATAACCAAATTATCAACCTTGATAGCCTTTTAATATACAACTTTTTTAACAAATCTTCTATTTTAACTATACTTTCTAGCCTTATTTCACTTGACATTATATATACAATACATGAATTTACTATATCTAATCAAGCAGCCAACTTAATCTCTATACAATTCTTTCTTTATATTAACAAACAACTATACTCAAATATCTAAATTCTTTATTGTAGTTCAAAATTCCAACACAACCTTAGTTATCTTCAATACTAGCACTTTTTAGTGATGTACCTTTTATTTCTAACATATTTAATATTATTTTTCAAATATCTTTTTTAAAAATATCATCTTGGTATACTAATTGGATTAAATATCATACACATCCTTCATATATCTTTAATTTATCCCAAATCTAGATGAGCTTTGGCTACTCTAGTAGGTTTAGGCTGTAGATAAATATTTAAATCAACTTATTATTAAGTTCTTTAGATATCTGAGTTCTTATTCTTAGCACTAGGCTTAAAATTTAAAATCTTTTTTAATTATATAAAAAGTTTTTATTAAGTTTAATAAAGATAAAAACAAGGTCTTACCTTAAATATTAAATATATATATATGTATAATTTATAAAGTGAAGTAAATGATTATTGTATTATTATGATGTAATGATTTTGTGATTATATTAGAGTTCATATTTGCAATATTTTTAAAAATTAGATCTTTATAAATCAATATTTTTAAGCTAAGCTCTTATTTATAATTATTTTCAAATTTGAGTTCTAATATATAAATTTTTCTAAATAATAATATAGTTAAAAGTAAAAAGAAATTAAAGAAGAGCTACTTATTAATATACTAATTATAATTAAGGGGTGATCCGCAGTTAAAGGATATAAATTTCATAGTAAAAATTGGTGGGCATGTGACTAGTTACCTTATATAGTAAGTGGAATCTCATGTGCTTCAATTCTTAAGAAAAAACTCTATAGTAAACAATTAAAAAATACTCATATCTTATGATTTATCAAACCAATTTCGATAATTTTACTACTATTGGAATCATAAAAGTTAGCTCTACAACTTTCAATTAAGCAACATGAAAGTATTACTTAATAAAAAAAATACTTTTATATATAAGCAAGCCAGATTTCTGCACTATAGAAAAAATATATAAATGTTTATTATAAGGTTTATCATTTTTTATTCTCTTTAAAAATGATTTATCACTTAATTATATTTATTAGTATACTAGCAATATTTTGAATTTTTTTTTAAAAAAATTCAGCAGTTTTGCTAATACTATTTATTAGAATACTCAAAGTATTAATTACAAATATATATGTATATTTATAACTATTTAATTTATATTACAAATATTAGCTTATCTGGTTACTTAATTAGTACTTACTGTATGTATAACTTGCTATATAAAATATTATTTTCTTATCAACGATCTAACACTAGACTGATTTTTAAATTACCAAATTTATTATATTATATATAGGTAATCAAAAGTAGAAACCACTAAATTTTGATGATTATGAGTTTTAAAATAATTAGCAAATCATATTTTGTTATACAAAACAAAACAAATCTAAAAATAACAATTCTGGATTATAAACCTGTTTATTATTTTAACTAATTGGCTAATTTTTGTAGATTTATAGTGCTAAATATAAACAATTGTGTAATATTAAACATTAATCTATTTTTAAATTTTGGTGTTTTATATTTTAAATAACTATAACTTTAAAATTTACTAATTGTCACAGGTTATACTGAAACTCTCATATACTGGTGGGTCTTTACTATCAATATTCACTCGCTTGGCTATTATCTTCGATTGACTGTGTATCGTATAGGTTCTTCCACCAATTATATTGCATTCATACAGGTAATAGTTTTTCACTAAGAACAAAAATTTTTTGCAAATACAAAACTTAACTTAAGCACTTCCCCAATTTGGATCAATGTCTTATTTATTAATTACTAATCACTATTCAGCATTACTGATTATTATATATTATCTTATCGCTTATACAATCAATGTTTTAACTTTTAATTATTTCCCATGCATAACTCCGAATCACGCCATTCATGCAAATTGGGATCATGACCTGATCATGATCCCTGTCCTTTGTCCTTGCCCTTGCACTACGAATACCCAGGACCATGACACTAATTGATTATATTTTCATTATTAAATAAAAAAATTAAAAATTATATTTAAATAATCTAAAAACTCATTTTTTAAAAAAAAAGCTAAATTTGGTAGTTTTTACTTTTAATTACCCATATATCCTATTTATATACTACTATATAATATTTATTAGCCAACTTCTATTACTCATTACTTATTATATTACTTCTAATTCACTTCTTGTAAACTTTAAAATTAGTATTGTTCAAGTAAATGCTTTTTTGCTTTTAGTTTAGTATCTCAAAGTATTACTTTAAGGTTCTAATTCATATTTTAAGCTAGATATTGCTATTATCATAAAACCTGTATTTTAAGCTATTTGCTGCTATATTAGAATATTATTTTATATTATTTTAGATATTTGTATTATATATTATCAAATTAGGCCTATTACTTCTTTTATAGTACTTTCTATTAATATAGTGTTATAGAAGTTTAAATTCTTACAACAAGAGTTAAATACTTCATTAATTACTATTACAATTTAGTAATCCAGAACTCTTGGTTTTGCTATATTTTGTTATAGACTTTTATATAGATGTATAACTATTACTTACTAGTCATTTTTATTTTTATACTATTAAAATACTTGTTTTCATATTTTTTAGAGTTTTTTTTAGCCAGTTTTTCTTGTTTTATTATGTCAAAGATATTCTATATTTAGTAAAGCTATTCTCTTACTACAGTTTCTTACTATATTCACTATTTTTAATTATAGTATATCATGTTATTCTTATAATCAAGTCTTCTAACAGATGTTGGTACTACTTAAAAATTACCTTTTTGAGATTTATATACATAGTCTTTTGAAGTATTACTTTCTGTAACCTTTATTACACACAGTGCCTATTTTCTTTATAGCTTAGATCTTCTTTTAAAAATTCTTTATTAGCCAAATACTGTATATATATCATATAGTCTTATCACTATGAGACTTCATATTTGAAAACTCTTAAAAGTTATAATTAATTGATGATTTCTTAGTATTTAAACTATCTTCTTATTTAGATTCTCTATCAATTTCTTCTTTACTTCTAGCTGACAAACCAAAAAGGTCAGTCTGCCTAGGCTTTAAATGCCTCATAGTTACCCTCCTCTTGGTATATATTTTCTAAAATATATATTCTTTTCTTCTAGTGCAACAGAACTCAGCAGTTTGGCTAGTGTGTCTTCTACTATTAGAACCTGGTTGCTTAGTTCTCCAATCTTGGTTTCTAGTTCAAAATTAGCATTTCTGTAGCACCATTAAAGATTGTGCTACTTCCTAACTCAGGATTTCCCAAATAGGTTTGTGGTTATTCTAGTTCCCCAGATTTATTGCACCAAAGCTCTTATAATTAGATGTGTAATCAAGATTACAGATTTAATTCTAAATCTAACTGATAATCAACAACTGTCAACCGGAGCACAGGCCTAATTTTCACAATTGTTGTCTATAGAATTCAAACTCTAGACCTGCCACTTGGAAAGAGTAACAACTAGACTACTACACTAAGTTATTACACCTTAATAGCTTTAGCTTTAATTTTTAATAAAATCTAATCATATATAACAATATAATGTATACTATAGTTTTAAAAAATTATATAAATTTTGTAATAAATTAAGTATTAATATTTTTTAAATAGTTTTTTTTTTTAATATTAAGATAAAGTCTTGTATTTTTATTTAGTATAAGTAATTGTAACAAGAACCCAATTTCTATACAGTCAAACCTCTATAAATAAACCTTTATAAATACAATACATCTTTAAATAGAGTTCATGTTATTTGTCTAACTATTTTCCCAATAATAATTTCAAAAATATTGTTGGAAAATGGTTGTTGGGCAAATTATAGCACAGCCACTATTGATTATAAGTATTATACCATTTATTATTATAAATTACTTTCTTTTTACCATGCTTGTTATATTACATGTTGTATACTTATATTATATTGCACTATACAAATTAAAGAAGTTTAAAAAAAAACATACTGTAAAATCCCGAATATAAGCAACCATTTTGACTGATTTTTTTAGAAAGGGGGTTGCTTAATTTCAGTAACACTGAAATACTTAATTTCTATTAACCAATCTAATAAAAATTATTCTTAATTTTATTATATTTAGCAATTTTAAAAGTTGTTTATTGTATTATATAATCAGTGACCGCCGTACTAAATCTTTGCAAAAGTTTACTTACAGATGCTTTTTTTTTTTTTTTAGTTGAGCAAACAATGTAATTCTGATAGTAAAATTAGAAATAAAAATATTATTTTCGCTCAATTTAAACCATGACGCCTTCATGTTTTTAGGGTTAGATGTAGTTTGAGACAAAAGAGAGGGTTAGGTATAGTAGTCCAAAATTTAATTAAGGTTAGGTTTTCGGGGTGCTGAACATTTTTACTTAGAATACCTGACCTTATTTACTTAGCGCATTTTTGAGATATAGCATCCCGGTGATTTTACCTCCGGTTAAAATTAGCAATTTCTCAAATTTAAAACATTAAAAAATCTATAATTATTTTTTGCTAAACCCTAGTGATATCGTTTAGTTGGCTGAGTTGGCAACTAATCGATTAATAATTTTGACCCAACTGTTAATCGATTATCCAACTAATTGATTAGCTGTCGATTAATTAGTTGCTTTACATTAATTAGCTTTTAATAAAATTTTTATTATATTAAATTAGATCAACTAAACGATTAATTAGCAATAATCGATTCATTCGATTTTTTAAAAAATTTTCAACTAACAATCGGTTACATTTATTGTTCTGACATCATTTTTAGATGAGTATCGCTATTGTTAGGAATAAGTAAATATATGTTTGGCTGTATATGCAAACGATTACTGAAACAAAATATTCATAGATAATAGCAAAGCCACATATGTAAATACAGTACATTGTTCAGTATTTTATGATTTAGTTAAATTTTATCATTGATTTTAACATGCGTATCTGCTTGTTATTTAGTGTTACAAGATGATCTTAGAGAATGAACACAAAATTAGATAGATGATTTAAACTTTTTACAGAAAGCACGTATGTACGTACGTGATGAGGAATAGTTTAACCGTGCCAATTAATTTCGGGATCGCTTATAATATGATTCTTGGTTCTTTTTGCCAATTAAAATTCTAAATGAAGCTAAGTACGTATATACGTACGTACGTACGTACACACAATGAATGAATACCTGATACATACTGTAACTCGTGATAATCTCGTAGAATAAACAAATAAGATCATGGTCATGATAATCTTGGGTACCTTCATAGATGATCAAATCCGAATTCGATTTTAAAGAGCATCGTTAAGTTAGCACCCTTTATTCTAAGGATCGGAAGCTACATGAGATTCTGAAATTTAATTGGTCCCAAACTCGACATAGCGATATTCGGTTAATAACACCATATTCGAATGCCCGATCCGATGAAATATTTCGGTTATGTTAATGGTGATTTGTATGCAACACTAAAGCTATATAAAGATTGCTTTCCACAAAAGACAATTAGACAATTATTAAAACTACAAATAAATGATGGAGCCACCAATATATTCAGTTGAGCTGCCCAATACAAGAAGGCCAGGACAAACTGGGATTTATCGTAATTCGTTTAACCCGGAGACTCTGACTTTCTCGACAAGGTTTATAATGTTCTACCAATTTGCTGTAGCATGAAGAAGATTTGTATACAACCTGTTATTGACATGAGCGAATACTTTTTTGCAGTCCTGAAAACAAAACTCTCTATGACAATTTTCAATACGGTAGGATTAATAAAAAAAATATTCGAAAATCAGTCTTTCTTTTTCACTGACTGCTATTTCTGGTTTATTATTATAGCAATTAAAATATCAAGGGACCGAAATTGTATCGCACATAGACCTTATAATAAGACAACTAAACGATATGAAGGTTTTGTTTGGCAAACTTACAAACAAGTCAACGAGCGCGTTAACAGCTTTGGTTCCGGGCTTATGCATTTGAGCAATACCGTATGTTTGATTGTTTAAGGGTGTTCTCAAGCACCTACCTCAATGGACTCAATAATGAATCTGATTGGTCAGTTTAATGATTTTTATTGAATTCATTGAGGTGGGTGCTTGAGAACACCCTAAATAAATAAATAAATTTAACAGACGAATAATTTCGCAATTTTTTTAATTTCTAGGTTGTAAAAAATCCTAAATCGAAACAATGGTCTGTTGGAATTTACGCAAATAATAGGCCTGGTAAGAATATAATAAGTGAAATATTTGTACAAAAAAAAAAAAAAAAACTAAATATTCTTTAATTATCAAGAGTGGTTCATTACTGATCAGGTATATATAATTATTACTTTATCATGTTTAACGTGTCGAATGAGGAAAAATTTTCCTAATATATTAAAAAAAAAAAATTTAGGCGTGTGTCGCATATAATCTTGTCACCGTTGCGATATATGACACTTTTGGCCCTCGTAAGTAACTTCTTTTTTTTATTTTCAATTATTATTATTATTTAATTAATTATAAATTGGTTTATCAGAGGCTGTTGAATATATCATAAATCATGCTGAAATTCCAATTGTGGTCGCTGGTGCTAATCGCATCCCTGGGCTTATTCAGAATGCATCAAAGATGCCCAAAATGAAAGTAATTATTTCAATGGATGATCTTGATGACAGTGACCCTGCTCCTGATGCAATTACCACCGGAAAGGTTTTAAAAGCATGGGCACGTGATCAGGGCATTTTATTATTGGACTTTATCGAGGTTGAAAGATTAGGTCAACAATATCCTCATATCCATAATCCCCCTTCTCCGGATGATATTGCTTGTATTTGTTATACTTCAGGTACAACTGGTGTTCCAAAGGGTGCTTTGCTCACACATACAAATTTCATTGGTGCGAAAAATGGCTTCAGTTTATGCTGGGCTGCAAGACAAGATGACGTATGTATTTTTGTATTAGTGTTATTATATAGCATGACTTTTATTTACGCCCTAGTTCCATTTATTTTTTATATTTCTTTCTCAGGTTCTTATTTCTTATTTACCGGTAAATTATTATTATTATTATTAATAATGTTATTATTATTATTTAAAATGTTTCTATTATTTAAATATTATTTATTTTACCTTAATATTTAGCTTGCTCACGTATTAGAACGAATGGTTGAAGTATTAGTGGTTTCTGCCGGTGCTAGTATCGGTTATTTTCGTGGGAATGTACTTAATCTTATTGATGATATTGCTGAACTTAAGCCTACCATTTTTCCTTCTGTTCCGCGTTTGCTTACGCGTGTGCATGCTAAACTTCAACAAAACACTGTGTATGCTCCTGGAATTAAAGGCGCATTATCACGTATGGCTGTTTCTGCAAAGCTTAAGAATTTAGAGGATGGAAAGGGCTATACTCATACTTTATGGGATAACCTTATATTCAACAAGATAAAACAAGTTATAGGAGGACGTGTGAGATTAATTATTACGGGGTCTGCACCTATAGGTCCTGAAGTATTACAGTTCTTGAGGATTGCATTTGCTTGTGATATAGCTGAGGGTTAGTGATGTCATTCTATTGTATTTATAGTTCTTTTATTTTTATTTTTTATTTATTTTTTCTAAATATAAATATGGTTTAGGTTATGGACAGACTGAAGGTATCTGTGCTGCGACAATGACCTTAAAACATGAGAATGCTGCCGGGCATGTGGGTGGTCCTGTTCCATGGTAATTGTCTCATGTCGTTTGATTATTTATGTGCTTATTAAATTCATTAATCTTTACGTTACTTTAGTAATGAAATAAAACTTGTAGATGTACCTGAGATGAATTATTTTTCGACCGATAAGCCTTTTCCTCGCGGTGAGCTTTGTTATCGCGGTCCAAGTGTTTTTCGTGGCTATTATAAAGACGATGCTAAAACAAAAGAAACAATTGATAAGGATGGATGGCTTCATAGTGGAGATGTTGCATATATTAATGCAAGAGGTAGTTTTTTTTTACTAAATTTTGTTTTCAATCTGTACAAACTATTATGATAATAACAATTATGACTTTATATTTTAATAGGTGCATTTTGTATAATTGATCGAAAGAAGAATATATTCAAGTTATCTCACGGAGAATACGTTGCCCCAGAAAAAGTAAGCTTATCAACGTGATTATATAATTCTTTTTACTCAATAATATTAAATTAACAAATAAAATAGATCGAAAATGCATATGTGAATTCCAATTTAATACTTCAAATATTCGTTCATGGCGATTCTCTTCGTAATCATCTTGTTGCCATTGTCGTGCCAGATCCAGAAACTTTTGTACCGTGGGCAAATGCATTGATCAAACAAAATGTTTCCTTGGGTGATGAAAAAGGATTGGAAATTCTTGTTAATGATAAAAATGTGAAAAAAGCTTTTTTGGATCATATGAACGAAGTTGCAAAGCAAACAAAACTTAAAGGGTTAGTATATACATATTTATATACGTTTTAATTTTCACAGGACGAATTTTAAAATTTCTATAACATTTCTGAGAGATATCAAACGTCGATATGTCTGATAGCTAACCGATTTTTGACGCGTATTTTCACCTATCAGAAGGATATCGTTTCCGATAGGTATATCGGATATCCAATAGGCGAAAATACGCGCCAAAAGTCGGTTAGCTATCAGACTATTCCGCTGATATCTCGGGAATTTTATAGAAATTTTAAAATTCGTCCTGTGATATACATAATTATGTATGTTTTAATCTTATTTTACAAACTTAAATTTGTTTTCCTGCATTATATAGTTTTGAAACAGTTAAAGCAATTTATCTCTCGAGTGTTCCATTTTCGGTTGAGAACCACATTTTGACTCCAACGTGAGTATTTATTATGTTTTTCTTTTACAATTCTATTTTTTTATAATTAAACGTTTAATTTAAATTTTAGTTTGAAACTTAAACGTCATGAAGCTCAGAAACATTTTCGTAATATTATCGATAAATTATATACAGAAGGTGTTGAACCTATAGATAATCCTAAATCTAAATTATAATTTATGGGAATAAATGATTATAAAATTTAAAAATTATTATATATTTTATTTTATTTTATATATATGAAAAAGAAAATTACTTTAACCGGGGGGAAATTACCTCCCTTAGTATTTTTAGGGTTATGGTGCAGCTTTAAGATATATAGGAATTTTTTATATAATATAATATATATTTGATGTAAGGTTTTGAATTAGTTCTCGAAAGGTTTTCAGGGTCCTGAGTATTTTTGCTTAAGATATCCGATCCCGTTTATTTAGTATGTTTTTGAGATATAGCACCTCCAAACACCCCCAGGGAAAGTTACCCCGGTTAAGATTAGTAATATGAATACGTAATAATAAAAGTAAGAATAAAATAAACGAAATTAACTAAATTCATGTTACAACTGATCTAATATTAAGTATATATGTCATATAGAATCTCGCTAAATTTTTAATTTTTTTTAATAGATCCAAATGCGCCCAAGTTGAAATGAATTTTAAATTCATCCAAATTGATAAAGAGTTCAAACTAACGTCAATTTTATTAAAACCAGAATATATTGTTTATACATATATTCTAATTACATTAGATTATTGTAAGCATGGTTGTGGCATGACAGCTATTTCCACAAGCAATTAACCTAGTTACAGTGAATTTCTCCACATTTATTCTACCTTTGCGATTCCGCCCGTGAAGCTTTCAGAAAATCGTTCAGAATCTTAATTGCATATGTAAATTTAACACCCGAATTACATCCAATTTGATGATGGGACTCATTCATGTTTCAAGATTTCGTAAACCAATGTTTTTTGGGCTCAATAACGAACGATCTTTTGCAGTTCTTATGATTGTATTTAATGGATCTTGTAAACATTGAAATTATAATCGTATCGTGCAATAATACGATATTGCAATTTATAAAATTTTTTTTTATATGAAAAAATTAACAATTTGTCATACCGTTTGCGCGTAATAACGGGTCAGGGCGTTAATTTGAAATTTGCCTTTCTCAAAAAATTAGTTAAATTACTCAAAATATTGCCCATACGCGTCTTGAAATAACGCGCACTCACATTTTATGTAACTTAATTAGCTGCCCAATAAGAAAGAAACATTTTGTTTCGAATCGACATAGTTGATGCAGTGTCGTGATTTTATCGCTTTTTGATTTATCGTATGATTTCATATGTGACAAGTATTTTGCGATTAGTAATCGTTAGTAGTATTTAAGGGTTTTTTCTCGGATATATTTTTTCTGTTTGCTGTCCTATCCTAGCAATTGATTTGCATTCTGCTTAGAAGCTATGATTTGATGACCTGTCGGGACGACAATCATGAAGGAATTTTCTCGTATTTGAGTACATAGCACTAGCTTTTAGTTTACCAGACAAATTCTTTCACCGAACAGTAGCAATCATGCGTAGGTTGTCCATTGATAATCTCAAATTCTGCACTGTTAGTAGGTGTATCACGAAAGTGGAAGGAAGAATATCCATAGGTTTTTTCTGTAAATGAGACAAAATGTATTTCTAATTGTTTGAGTTTAAAACTCTGCTGCTAATTTAATTATTATAATAGACCCATGTATTACGAGATTTGAAAAAAGTATTCTTGCTCAAAATAAGGCGTATGCGCTTTAAAGTAACGCACAAGGGGCATTATTATCGCGTAAATACGTAAATTTTTTCTATATTATAAGCACCGTATTGATGCCCATGGGCGTTATTTAGAGTAATGGCCCGAATTAAGCTCGATTTAGGCCAAAATTTGAAATTACACCCCTGCGCATTATTTCGCGACAATACGGGTAAGCAGATTTTACAGTAAATACTTTTTAATAGAGTTTTTTGTTACTATTGGTAATTTTATTATTACTATTACAATTACTGTTGAACCTCCCCAAATCGATATGCATGATGGACAGATTTTATATCAGTATTGAGAGGTTAGATCTATATAACGGATTGAGAGGATCGATTTTAGGAGGTTCAACAGTACTAATCTCTTATATAAAAAATTATCGAGTTGACTAAAACATACTAGTGGTGTTCAACACTGCAGTTTCTATATCTCGAAAACTAACTAATTAACATTAGATACTCTAGGTAAAATTTCAAAACCTTCAAAAATCTTATGCTAACTAAAGTTTAATTATTATCTTAACCTATAACTACGTATATTTCCAACTCTAAATTTTCTATGTTGACTATATAGTATAACTAAAACTAATAATTTAGTATAAACTATTAATATTATATAATACAAATTTTTTTTAAATATTGTTATTAATAAAATTAAATTTTAAAACTAAAAAATAACAACTTAACAATATACTATATTATATCATTATATTTTTTAAATCTAAATATTTAAAAGTTATTCTCACTATAATAAAACTCTTAATATAATAATGACCATTAAAATTTTGATATAGTGAAATTAAACTTAAAGCCAGCTTATATACATGATTTTTTTAATATAATAAATTTACTAGTAAAACTCTCGATATATTAAATTTTTAAAATTGTTATTAATAGAACAAATAACTTCACTATAAAAAGTGGTTTGTATTAAAATTTTTAAATGATATTTAAATTGTAACATAGCTAAACAAAATAAAATTATAAAAACCAAAGCTATACCTTCGTTAATTTTAACTTTTTTCAGTTATAAAAAATCATCTTTTACTTTAGTAAAATAATAGTAGTAGAATCTTTCCATGTTAAGAGTTTGAAGCATAAACTTTACTAAGGTAATTTTATTCTTGTTATATGTTAGAATTAGTAGAAATTATGAAGAATATATGTTTAATTATAACTATTGTCACGTTTTCGCTATAAATCTTTCACAATTCTTGCAAATCTAAGATAAAATCACTTTAGTAAAGCCAGAAACATTTCTTACGGTTTATGAACACAGTATATAAACACAGTATGAAAACATCTCTTATATCATTGGTACAGATATTGTCGCGGGTCATATGAAATCAGGTTAAAATAAAATTTTAGATTCCTATTTAACTCTCTCCACTTATATACTTGTTTATTATAAATTCTACTCCTAAAGCTGACCCCAAAAATTTATATTTTCAGTGGCTATCTATTACTATACAAATTTCATTTCATTTTAATCCGTCACAATAAAGCCGCTTTAGTGAAGCCAGGAACATGTTCTATGCTTTATGGCGGCATCTCTCGTACAATCAATACGGATATTATCTTCACTAAAGTAAAAGCCAGGAACACCTACGCTTTTTATGCATTCAGCATAGAGACATCTCTTATAGAATCAGTACGGTTATTATCTTAATAAGGAACACGTCCTATGCTTCATGTACTCAGCGTAGAGATATCTCTCATGCATATGAATACGGATACTATACACAAGGCAATATATGCTGTTTTGCAAATATTATTGGCCTTCGCTACTTAGTAAATAGCAAATAACTTTATCTTCAGCTATCCTTCCAATGCTTAAGACTTAGCTGTGCAGTATGATCATTTTTGGAGTTTTCGGGTAGGTATATATCATTCTGCATTCTTTTGGAAGATAAAATTGATGGTTCGTTGACTATTGAGTTCACAGAAAATTTCGATTCATTAAAATACCTTTTTTCATTTTTAGCCCTCATTCCAACTTTAAATTATCCTTTCGAATTGCCATTCTTTAGCAGATTTCAAAAGCAACTCAAATGCTTCTTTTTATCAGACTTTAAATACCACTCAAACGCCTTATTCGCTGCCTATGCCATTTTGATAACAGAATTCAACATTAAATTGTCCTTTAGAATTGCTATCTTTGGCAGGTTCCAAACACCATTCAAACGCTTTTTCATCCTTGACTTGCCTATGCTTTCGTCATAACAGTATCCAATCTGCATAAGAACATACCAGGCTTTAAAATTCTTTCAAATAATCAAGTATCTAGGTTATTAGTGAAAAGGGCACGTAGTAGTTTTTTTCTTGTGTTAAATCAAGGTCGGAAATCTTCGTATAGATGGAAGGCATGACCAGATATAATAATTATCTGTGGCTAATAAGAGGATGACTGACTTTCATATGATTGGCTAACAGATATCGTTAAAATATATCTATACGTATCGATATACGATCTATAAGTTATCTACAAATTCGAAGCAATGTCCAATATTCTCGCCGTTGACTTCAAATATACTGAGCGTATTGCTCTCAAAGCTACACTTAGAGATTATATTTCATATTCTTATGATGAACATCCAGATATATACACTGACGATTTACGCATTCTTGACGAACTTAGGACTGATTGTTTGAATTTGGAGGTACACCAAAATGCACTGTATCGGCTATTAAAGTGGGTTACCTGACTTTTTTTTTTTTGTTCTCACTGAAGAGAGAAACATGGATCCAAAACGTGTTCAAATGACTAAATCTTATCCTTCAGATATTATGGGCAACTAGTTTTCATTGGATCTAAATTTCCAATTGATGTAGGTTTAATGACGTCTTAAATATAGTTTTTTTTTCTTTTTTATTGAACTTTATACTTTTCATAGGTAGGCATAGAATTTCCTTGGTATTCAGCCTTTCCGAATAATGAAAAAAAGCCTGGTATGTTTTATCATTCGCATTATATGTGAAAGAATAATTTTGTGAGGAGATTAAATTTTTTTCTTTCATATTAGTTTCGCATAAAAATTTTTACTATGAGAGAGCCTGTGTACTATTTAATATTGGTGCCATGTATAGCAAGCTTGGCATCTCGGAAAGCAGACTAACTCCTGAAGGTGTCAAAAGAGCTTGTCAATACTTCCAAGTAATTTTATTTATTTTGTTTATTTTTCTTAAAACCATTGTGAGAATCATTTTTTGAAAATAAATTAAATTTAGAACGCGGCTGGTTGTTTCAAGCATTTGGACAGATTGGTAATACCAGAACTGAG
>CAJVPY010003316.1:0-14321 GCA_910591965.1 Dentiscutata erythropus | reverse complement strand
CACTAACTATCATTTTTTTTTCGTTGTTTGTTAATGGAGCAGCACTTCGCTTATCGTTCAACAATGACATTATAAATCGGTTTAAGTTGTACAATATGTTAGGTAAGATATTCAAGTATTTATATAAAAAAATCGAGTACTGATTTATTTGATAAAACTAAACTTAATTAAGAAGTGATTAACATCTACATATTTGAGGTATCTATCTTATTGCACCGGCCAATAATTGTAAATATATATATATATGTTTGTAATTACAATACTTTAGAGTACTAATAAACAGTAAAGGCAAGACTGCCGAATTAAAATAATAATAATAATAATAATAATATAAAAATAATAAAAAAATTAAAATTGTAAACCAAAAGCAAAGAAAATAAAATTTCTTATACAATAAATAATTAAGTTAGTTTGTATTAAAGTTATTATTCAAAACATATAACTCTTTCTGATGATTATCTGGACTATATTTTCTGAAAAACTTTTTAACTAAAAAACAGTAATGTATTGCAAGAAAAATGTAAAACATGGGAAAAGGGTGTAAGAGGAACTGCACTTGTCCTTTAGAGATAGTTTTTATATGCTACCTGCCAACAAGCTTAGAGTTTATTACTTATAGCAGTACAGCACTTGTTGTTTAAAGATAGTTCTTATACACTATCTGCCAACAAGCCCAGAGTTATTACTTATCAAAAAAACTATATACTGTGCCAACTTGTAGAACACCTGTTAATGTCTTTAGAACTCATACTCTTTTGAATATGTGCTAGTAGTCTTTTCTGTGTTTTTTGCTTTTTGCCATTCTCACTAAAAATTTTGATAAAAAAGTAGGTATTTTAGTTCACTCTCTCCAAAAGATTGACATTGTTTCTACCTATCTAATTTGGATAAACTCAGTAAAATGCAACTATGTGTTTGTTTTGTTTATCAATACAGTGCTATGGTGTAAGAAAAAGATCATCACCTCTGTTTAGAAGATACCCGAGTTGAGCTACAATCAAAATATAGTAATTAGTTGCAATTATTATATAATTTTTATCTTTATGCTTAGCATAGGCTATAATAGTGTGTTATAGCTACTTTTTTTTTTACGCTTTTTTCATCTTTGTTTATTTATATTAGATTATTTTAGAAATTTTGTTTAGGTTTTGTTTTTTTTATTACTATGAGGTGTTTTTTTCTAAAATGTTTATGTTTTTCATAAACATGGCTTTATTTTTTTACTTTTATATATGAATAAGAGTTTAATTATTTTGTCAGGCTTAGATGAAAGAAGTTTAAAAGAAGAGAAGATAGTCATGATGGGTGGCAAGATCTACCGTTAAGAGCTGGATTATATCCAATTGCAGGAGAGGTTCAAAAAAAGAGAAATCTTGTTATAGCAGGTTGAACATAGGTACCAATTAGGGTAACTGAGTTTAGTCACAATTTGTAATTTAAATATATATGAGGTCATCCTGTTGGGAGGTACTTGTCATTTAAAGATAGTTCTTATATACTATCTTGCTGACTTGTTTAGAGTTTATCACTTATCTAGTAATTCTTTTTGTAAAATTTTACTAGTTTAAAGCAATTAATACAAAGCCTAATAAAATTGTAGCATAACTGCTAAATGTTTAAAAAAAAATTAAAGTTATCATGATGTTTATTATAGAACTATTTTAATAGCACTAGTGACTACTTATAGCATTATAGATATGTTGTAGACCATGAAGTTATACTGCTATAATTAATTGATCTGCATATATTTCAAAATAAAAATAGATTTTTTAATTCAATCTTTTATAATTACACGTTTTTGGGTAAAAGTATATTTAGAAAATATTCATTTATAGAGCAAAATTTACAATATTAAATAATAACATTAAACTGATCAAATTATATATATTTATTATTATAGAGAAGTATATGTGAAGTGCACTTATAAAGAGTACACATATGGAGTATTGACTGTATATTATTTATCACAACAATACATTATGTGGGCATTAATTCAGGATACTCATAAATGCTAATATTAGGAATAAATAAGTTATTTTTGAAGAATCTGATTTTCAAAATAACACCTATGAATGTTATTTGTATTTATATGGTAATTTTTTGAATGAATCTATTTAATCAGTTCTAAGCTAAAATTCTTTGATACAATTATTAATATTCTTATTTTTGCTTGTTAGGATTATATGCCAAATACTATGCTTTAAATATGTTGTCTTTATTACAATATATACTTTTGTCATTATCATATTACAATATTTACTGCCAAATAGAATAGTAATTTAAAGGATATTAGTTAGTAGTAATAAGTGTTTGTAAACATAAATACTCTTTTTAATCTACCAATTAATAAATTATTTTTATACTCACCCAGATGAATTATGGTATACAACACTTATATAATATTTATATAGTGTATAGTACTTCTATTTATATAGCAAATATGCCATATTTTTGCTGTGGAGCTATTGCCAAATTTCTAAATATCCGCACTACTAAGTTGATACAAGTAGTATGCTACTAATATGCTATTATTAATTTATAGTTGCTAGTGGCATGCCACTTGTGCTAACTACCCTAGATAGTGCATAGCATATATTATATTAGTTTGTTTTGAAATTATCGAATTTACTATAAAAAATACTGTTACAGATATGTTAGTTTGTATTAGAAAAATCATATTAAATACAAAAAATTTAGTTACAAAACTTACTAAGTTATACAGTATATAATTAAGTTTATATTAGAATTATTGTAAAAACTTACTGTTGTAGCAATAATGCATAGCATATAAAAAATAAAAAAATAAAATTTTAAAGTTCGGAAATTTAGTTACAGAACTTACTAGTTATTGTGAAGATACAATATGTGATTAAGTTATTTGTGTTGGAATTA
Organism: Dentiscutata erythropus; assembly: GCA_910591965.1. Taxonomy (NCBI): domain Eukaryota; kingdom Fungi; phylum Glomeromycota; class Glomeromycetes; order Diversisporales; family Gigasporaceae; genus Dentiscutata; species Dentiscutata erythropus. The sequence goes on along the minus strand of CAJVPY010003316.1, from coordinate 11,429 downwards.
TCATGATGTATATTACTATTCTAGCAGCACTCAGTATGATTTCATTGTATTGTTCATTAAGGTTGTAATCTACTAAGTTTTCTCAATGACTTAGACAAGCCTAACACTTTGCAGCCTTTATAACCAGGTCCGAGTACAAATATCCTCACTTTAATAATAGCTCAAACCAATTGTATTACCAGAGAAGAAGGCAATATATTTACAAAGATTTCAATATCTAGACTTTGTGGTAGCAGTACAAGTATTATAAAAGATTGCAATAATTTAACTGCCTAATCCTTTTAGTTTGTACCGGAAATACTACTAAATTAAAAAAATAAATACTTAGTGAAGGTTTATGTTTATAAAAACTCTAGACAACAATTCAACAAAGCTATACTAGTTAAGCACTATATACAAATACTATTAGAAGAAATAAAATAAAAAATACTTAGCTTGCAAGTTCAGAAATCAGAATAAAAAATCAAAAAAAATTTTTTATATATGAATATTAGACATGTTCTAATTTTTATATTTTATGTACCAATTTTTTAAAAATGATCCAAAATATATATCTACAATATCTAACTGTTTTAAATCTTAGTTAAGAATACGCAAATTAAAAATCTAACCTCTTTTAAAATTTTGTTAATTTCTATGCAATCTAAAATCTTATATCCAAAAAAGTTATTAAATTGGCTACACATCTAATTCACTGACCTATATACTAATAGCTCAGGGTCCTGGTTCAATAGTTAGTCCTGACTCTGAGTGCATGAGTCAAGCTATAGTAGGAGGTTAATGAAGTCTGGTAAATACATGAGTGGGTGAAACATATATTCTAGTAAAAAGTTAGTCACTAGTTTTAGGATTTAAAGCTTAGTACAACTCCACAAAAGTAGTTTAGCTATCATATTTAGATGCTAAAAAAAGTAATTGGGTAAGGTTAAGTGTTTAGTAATAGTTAGTTCATAAAGTATAGTACCTGTCATTTAGAAATAGTTTTCATACACTATTTGCCAACAGGCTCAGAGTTTATCACTTACCATTTATATGTGTATTTGTATATATGGATTAAAATACAAAATAAAATACTTGGCAAGATAGTCAAAGTTAAAAAAAAAACAAAAAAACTTGCAATAACAAATTTAACTAATCTTTAAGTTCAAGACAAATGCTAGTATTTTTAAAATAGAATAAAAATTTTCAGGATTATTTGGCATCTCCATCACTTCACTATATTAAATTATATATATATAGCTTTATAGTCTATCAAGATAAACTATTATTATTATCAATTCTAAAGTTAAAGTATTAGAGGGACAATTTATATATAAAGAATATATCTATATAGATAATTTTAACTGTTTGCATTTTTGTGTACTTTTCTCTATTCCAATCTACTTTTTTTATTAATATCTTTAAGAGCTTTAGATAACTTTAAACCTATCTTTTTAAGAAACTTGGTTTTATAATTATCTATCTAAACACTTCTAGCTTTGTCTACTCCAAACTCAAGTTTGTTACTATTAGTATTAGACCTCACAATCTAATTACTCTTGCAGCCTATTTTTCATCTCTCTTTAAATTTTCTTTTTATATTTTTTTGAGAAGCTGTTGTTAAGCTTGTACTCTTATCTTTTAATATTAAATACTATCAAATTTATCAAATTAGACAATCTATAATTTTTAAAAGTTACCTGATAATAAATATTATTTTAATATTTTTTGAAAGCTTAGTTAAAGATTATGATTTAGATATAACAATTGAATCAAGCTTCTAGTTTTATGTCTTTCATTGTTTCATTTTGAATTTCTCAAACTTTGAAATAATAAATAAATTTAATTAATAATATAATAAATTATTTATAAAAAACAAAAATATTTACAATAAATAAAGTATATGGATTATATAATCTTTACCATAATAGTTTTTATAGTTATATTCATTACCAAATATCTTTATAGTTTTTCAAGCTAGTCTATAATAAAAAAAGAAGTTAGTGATTTTGTTTCAATACATCTATTTTTGTTATTAACATGTCAATAAATTTATATAAAAATTTAGCAATTTGATCTAAAAGATTAAATAAATGAGAGCTAGTAGCATAATCAATTTCATCAAGTTTTGTGCCATTAAAATGAAATAAAATTAATTCATTATTAATATCTGAATAAATAGTACTAAGAAAACAAAATAAGACCAACATTTAATATACTTTTTTCTATATAAATATAATTTTATATATAAAATTAACTATTTGAATTTCAGTTTTTGCTCTAGTTTATATAGTTCTTTTTCAATGAATCTTCTAGTTAAAAGTTGTTACATATATTACTTATTTACTAATCTAAAGTACTGTATTAATTTCTTTTTGATTTTTTTTGCTTAGTTTAAATAGTTTTACAGTATTTAGACAAAAAAAATATAGATTTTGTTATTTGTAAAAAAAAATAGTTTAAAAATTACTAATGAAGATTTACTTTGTTTTCCTTTATCACTTTGATCACTTCTATTTTATCATTTGTTATTTCTCTAATTTCTTCTTTTATATAATAAACAATAATAAATATAATAAGTATTTATAACTAATAATATCTATTTCAAATATAATTTATTTAATCAGATATATCTAAATTATTATCTTTAGATACAAAGACTAAATTCTGTAATTTAATATTATCTCTTAAATTAGTATAATAATCTGCTTTGCTTCTTGACTAAAAGAAATTGTCAAACAAATTTTATATAAATATAAAATTAATTAATAAAAAATAATATTAGAAATAATATAAATTTATATTATTATCTCTTTTAAAATTTTTTTCTACTCTTAGTTTGATATTCTTTTTTTGTAATTTGCTTAATTAAATCTTTAAAATTATTCTGAAAGTATTGAAATACAAAATAATTAGTTTTGCTAATTCTTAACTTCTAACAAAAAAATGCAAGTAATATATTTAAAATTTTTATTTAGTTTTTATCTTATTAGATTGACGAAAAAACTTAAATATAAATAAGTAAGAAGAGTTCCTTATATCCAAAAGAACCAATATCAGATTAGCAAAAAGATTTAAATACAGGTAAACAAGAAGAATCTCTTGTGCTCTAATACTAGTTTTGTGGCTTAATAAAAAGAGTTTTGAGTAACAAAAAGTAAGAAGAATTCTGGCCATGCTACTTATTTTTTATTTATATTTTAACAAAAATTCCTTACTTGCTTTCTTGTATATATTAAAAATTTTACATACTTTTTTTTTTTTTCCAAAATCTAAATTAACAATGTTTTGAAATAATTTTAAAATACAAATTTATTTTTTTCTGAATATTTCATCTTTGCATTCATTTAAGTTCATTTAACAAATTTTTTATTAATATATATATTTGAATATAAGATTTTTTTGTGTAAAATAATATATTTCAAAGTTGAAAATTTTGTTCAAAATGGATTTTTGAATTTATTCTATAGTACATATTCTAATATTAGCAAATTTTTATTGATAGCATACTTGTCAGTTCTATATAGAGACAACAATTTTTTGCAATAACAAAATGTTATAATAAAAGATACATATGGGCGAAAATTTCCAGTTGAAGTGTGTAATTAGGTGATAACAAAAGTGATAGTCATATGCCATTTAAACTGCATATAAAAACTCATAAGTACTTCTCATCAGTGATCCTGATTTAGGTTAATTTTGGGTTATTCTAGGATCACTACTCATAAATGGGATATAAAAACTCATAAGCAACTCATAAGCAATTAATAAGCAATTTTACGATCACTGATCAAATCATCACTTTTAATCTCAGTAATCACACCATATTTTATATTTCATTGGCCTGGAATCTATTTAATCTCATCGTTCAACCTATATAATCACAAAAATTGGAAATTTCCGCCCATATGAATTCTACAAAAATTTTGTAATTGGCCAGAATTATGTAAAGTCAACTAACATTACAATTCAAAAATTCTGGCCAAATTAATACCAGCTAGCATTATAATAATTTTGAATTCTAAATCTAAACCAAGTTTAAAATAATCTGATTCAATTCTGTGATTTTTTTGCAAAATTTTGTAAACATAAAAAATCATTATTCCTGGTTTCATATAGGGTGTCTAGAATTAGGTTCTACTACAAAATCTCGAAAACCATTTTCCCGAAAGAACATAATACAGACTAAATTGGCCAGCATTATAGCTAATGCCAGCTAACTTTGTCGGTATTGAGTCCTTTCGGGAATCTGTCTTTCGGGATTTTGTGGTAAAACTGTTGCAGATCATAATGAAATCAAATCATTGTGAAATTTAGGGGTCTCTACCAAAATCTACTTATACTCTTTTCCTAATAATTCTAACCCTAAACCCTAACTTAACTATAAAAAAAAAACCTAACAAAAAAGGCCCAAAAAAATTTTAAAAATCAGTCATTAAATTTCATTTCTGTCACATTAATTGACTGATTGACACGTGACAGTGCGTCGACTATCATATTTGTATGAATTCTTTTCGGTTATAAATTCTTTATTGAGGTAAAATATACAATTTTACTATTTTTAAAACGACATTAGCAATAAAAATGTTTCTTGCATTAACATATTTCTGCCTCACAATATAATAATACTATCCAGAGTTATGTGTAAGGATCATGAGATAAAGCTTTAATAATAAATCTACAAATCTACTTTGCTTTCCGACATACAGTGTCAACCAATTTTTGGGCGTCTATGAAGATCAAAGAGAACAAAATATAATTAGTAATGAATAATAACATCAAAAATGAACTACAATAATGGTGATACTACTTCAATATTTTTTATTAATAATTTAATAAATGCAAACGTTACCTTGCGCTCGTACATAAACCATGCAATAAGGGTTTGCTGATTTACCAGTTGTATCTGCAAATACTTCATAATCATCAACCTACATATAAAAATGTAGAGTTAATGATTATTTTACTTTAATAATTACAAATTACAAATCATACTATTAAATAGCTACAACCTTCGTCACGTATGAATCATTATATTTTAGCCACCGATTTTTTTCAAAATCATAAATATATATCCAGTAATGACCAAACGTTGCTTGACCTTTTAGATAAAAAAATTAGGTTCATTATTCATTACCCTGGTTTTTGATGCAAACACTAACAATAAATTTTAATACCAACCACTGTGTATAAATACTGCGTACAATCTATATACACATTCTGTCATGTCTTTGTAGAGTTCCTTCAATTCGGTTCTCAATAAGAAAATTCTATGTTGAATATCTGTATAAAAATTGGCATCAGAATGGCCTAAAAAATGAACATTATGAATAAAATTACCGTCAATCCTTTTATTAACACGTTGTCTTTCTTGTTCTATTTCTGGCAATCGCCAATCGAAATTTTCATCGATAATAAAATCGGAATCATCATCTTTGATCGATTGAACAAATTCGCTGGTGAATTTAAGTAGGTCAACGGTGGGCAAAAATGTCGTCTATAATGAATATATAAAAAATATTAAATACGGCAACAATAAAAAAAAAATATATTAATTAGAAATATACGGCAACAATAAATAAAAAAAATATTAATTAGAAATTAGCATTTGTATATTAACCTTATCCTGTGTGAGATCTTTGAGTTCCGTTTGTAATAATTCGATCTCTTGTTTCATCTCGTGCGCACGTATGCGCCTTTCTCTTAAGTGTTCATGATGCTTATCTAAATATCTGTCAAGATATATAGTCGGTTCTAAACGAAGGTAGGCATTTGATTTATAAACATTTGACGTGGATCGATCAAATTGAACCCGCTATAATTTGAATCATATAAAAATATTAAATATTTAGAACATCAAAACATTCTATCGTTTATAAACGTCAAAGTTATAATACACATACTTGCACTTGTATTTGTAGTATTGGTGGTAGCCTTGTGAGAGTAACATCTCGTTGCGCCTGAGTGCCATCAAATTCAACCTGTAAAGGACATATGATGAGGGCAAATAAAAAAAAAACAAATTTCAAAAATTCCATAACCGAAATTTACGACGAATTCACCGTTGATGTATCGAAACAAACATCAAGCCCATCATACAAATCACGACCTTCAGAAACGACGACTATGTTAAAATATAGTTAAGGAAGCTTCAAAAATGACATTTACTATTAAAAAGAAACATGGAAAAAGAAATATTAAGGATATCAAATGATTGAATTGTTCTTCTTTTATATTTTGAACAAGTCCGCCCGTGTGTTGGTCTTTATACTGAAGAACTTGTCGTGTTTGGCCATAAAACAAACTGTTTCATATGCAAGAATTAATTCATTCATATATTAAAAAAAAAAACCAGACAATATGTATAAATATAAATATTAATGGAAACCTTTCCACAATGTTTTGTTGCTCGCCATTTTGATCAGGCATGGTAACCTTTAATGCAGCCTGAAGCTGGAACATTACATTGTCCATACACTCTGGAATACATGTTGTGAACATATATTTTCTATAAAATTCAATGAAAAATGAATGCTATTAATTTAAAATATTTACCCGTTACATCTTGTTGTTTACCAAATAACATTGAAGATGCGGTCTTTATTTTATCTTCTTTAGTAGTTGTAAGTGAATCATCAGGCAAATGAGGACCATATGTTTTCGCAGTTGAAAAATTATCTTCCTTTTCCTTCCCTTTTAATGAATGTAAAATGCTAGCATCACTCTCCGTTTGATATTGTCCATTAGTTGATCGATATAGTGGGTCTTGATCTGTACAGTTAGGCGATACACCAGACATTAATACCTCCTCAATTTCTGGAGGACTCGAGCTAGAATCGGATAAATTCATTGCAGATGCAGTTGCTGGAGCAGAGGGACCTGGACTTGAATCATCCATAACCATATCAGAGTTTGTAGAAGTATCCATAGGTGATTTAGTCGTCTCCTTATATTCATCGTCATTTTTAGCATTAACAAGTGCCAAGTATGCTAGATCAGTATTTGGAGCAATAGATTGATATGATGTTTGCATCAAATCAATAAAAAGATCACGCAAAAGACTGACAACTATAATTTTGTTATAAAAATATTAATAAAAAATGTATGATATAAATCAATCATTAAAATGTGCTACGCACATTTCTTGGCTCTTTCAACTTCAGATTTTGAAACTTTTCTTCCTCCACTGGTAAGTGACTCCCAATTGTTATCTAAACCATTAATAGACGACGTATCAGCCGATAAAACGGCCTCCCGTAGATTTCGAATTGTAAAATAGTACTAGTAATAGAAATGTGTAATTTTTTTTAACTTTCTTGTACAGATGACGAATAACAATAAGTAATGCGAATATTTACTTGTAACAGAGAGTTCAGATAGCATGTATTTCCAATGTTATCCAGACCGACTGGCCTATTTGAAATTAAAAGTTTTACATAAATATCTACTCAAGAAGACGAAAGATTTATAAATAGGTCACTTACATATCACTGAAATAATCAGTCATATCGACTTCTATATTTTTTGAGAACCATTTAGTTTTGCATAAAAAAATAATAATAATAAAAATAAAAAGACAATTGTTTTTGCCACGAATAGTACTAATAAATTTGTTAACCAAAATTTATTCCAAACAGTTCAAGAAAATATAATATTTACGCTTACCATTTGAACCTTCTTCGATAAGAAATTTATTTATCGTTTCGCTACGCCTAAATTTTCCGATGATTAATAAAGAATCACAATACTTTTTTGCAGATGCACCGCCAGTCTGATAAAACATAAAATTTAACAATAATTAAACATCATTCGAATGTTTGAGTATAAATTTCAAAATTTACATTAAAATTGAAAATATATGTACGTAATACTTGTATGCATCTATAAGTTGTTCATCAGAAACATTAGGATTCGCTTTCATGACACTGTATGCCTCACTAACATCATCTTGACTAAAATTGCCTAAAATTATACCACAAAATTACGCCATAAATTAAAAACTTAATGACTTTTATTAGACACTACACATATATAAAATACCTAATGATTTTTGCACTGCAACCAACTGCTCTAGTTGTTCGCTTTTTCTTTCTTTCGACGCTTCATATATTGCTTGCAAATATTCGGGAATTTTTTCCGGTGATTCTTCAATGGCTTTTAAATAAGCCCATTCAAGAGTTTTATCATCCATGTCTGACACACACCCTAATGTCGTGCAGCTAGGAGATGGTGAACGGATTGCATTTGTAGGATCGAATGACGAAAGGGTGCGGTGTTGTCGTTGTTCATCTTGAAGAATATCGTTGAATATAAACAAGGTTAAATTAATTATAATTAATACGCAACAATTCTAACGTGATTAATTTAATTAAATACATTTCGTTCCAAGAATAGTCTCCAACTTTTCGTATGGTTCTTTATATGAAGTAGAAAATTGTCCAGATGCCTCTATTGTATAAATTATCAATAAAAATTGTGAAATATAAATTTTATAAATTACATAATGATATAAATTGTAAGGGCATAAGATAAATCATACTCTCATGTATCTCAATCGTCTTCATTTCTATTTGTTCTTTTACATGTTTTAATTTTACAGTATATTCATCCGTAAGCGGTGGTGGCTCCATATATTGATCATCCACCAATTCATACCCAAGCTTATCAAAAAAGGCCTTGCTAGAGGAAAAACCATAAGAAATCTCAAATAATTAAGTAAAATTTAGAATAATATCAGGATAAAAACCATATACTAACCTCGCATTATCATAGCCAACCTTTGAAGTAAATACCTTTGAATTTACATTTAATCTTATTCCTCCATCAGCATTATCAGCATTATTAATTAACTTTGTAATTATCTTTGATAAAAGATCGAGAGTGTCAAATAAATTTATCGAAGGCCCATTTTCGAAGCCATTAGTTTTCCTTGTAATATTAGAATAGGTGGGAATGTGCCTTGTTTTTTGCAAATCATCAAAGATCTGAATCTCAATGTAAGGTTCATGAATCTCAACATTTACAGTGAAATTACAATAGCAACACTGAGAAGCTACATTTGTCTTTGTTGAAATTGTGGTATGGAGATGATGTAATTTATTTTCTAAATTAACAGCACACATGCCACGATCAAAATTAATTTGACTAGTAGTCTCATCGGTTTGTGTTGATATTGATGTGGACAATATAAATCGTTTGTGACACTTCTTGCATATTAAAACAGTCTCGGGTTCGTTAGCAAAACATTCAGATAAAAAAAATTCGTGCACGTGTTTTTTATTTCCTTCATTATGATGCACCAACGCGGTAAGCCAAGAAGGCGGAGTCTTGGCACATCCGGAAAACCCAGTCTCATTAATAACAGTTGGACGAGGGGGTAAGGCAGGTTTGGAATCTAGATAGAATAGTTAGTACTTGCATTAATAGTAAAATCTGGAAGATCGGAAATCAAAAACCGAAACTTACCTTGTTGTATAGCCATTCTTGAAACCTTCAACGTTGCAACTTAATTATTGATCCTTGATATATCTTAACTGAAACTTTTTACAAATCTTTGATTAAAGAAAAGACACACCAAGTAGAGCTTTATTTATTAAGCTTTAGAATTTCACATTTAAACCTGCAAATGCTGGATCTTTGACGAACAAAGATACAAATAGGTGTAAATAGTTGTATGACTTACGTTTACACACGCACTTTTCGTAAATTTTGTAAAATTTGTTTCGTAAGATGCAAAAAGCCACTTAGTTATCTGGCATTTACTAATCCCCAAAAGTTTCTGATTCTGGCCAATCAGGGAACAAGATCAGATGTAACATTAAAAAATTCCTTGCAAAATTTTGGTATGTAAATTCAGAAATCAACGTTAATGCGAATACTGGAATCTCTAGCCAATAAAAACCGGAGGGAAAAATTCAGTTTGATTATTTTCGTTTTTTGTGTAGGTGACACAACATGTGATTATTTTTTCGGAAAATTCTTTTTACTGTTTTTAACTATGATAGATGGAAAGCACATAGTTAAATATTACTGGATCATTCTAGATTTTTCTTTATGAAAAAAAAAATTGGAACTTCATGTCTGATATAGTAGTGTTGACCTGGATATTGGACTACCTTTGCCCAGTTCAGCCCAATATACAGTATAATCAAATGATATATTTGTTATATACAGCCAATATTCGATTATTAATTTAAAATTATTAAAATACCAAACCCTTTAACTGTAACTTCAAAGACTTACTATTATTTATACGTATATAATATCAGTATTTCTTAAACTAGATAAATAGATTATGTTAATGATCGAAGTAGAAGTTGCACCCGTTATAAAATTTAAGCTCCGAGTTAACTAATTATAATTTCAACGGCAACTTAGTATAAATATATTACTGATTCAATTCATAACAATCCTTAAAACTGCAAAAGACTATTTTTTATCTCAATTTGATCAATTTTGACTGGGGTGAAATCGCCACTTAAAAAAAGTTCGAATACCACATGATGTACGTACGTATGTACTAAATTTGTGTACAATGGAGTATTTAATAATGAATAACAGTAATGTGACATTGTCATTTAAAATATAGAGAGACCTCTTTAAATGCACCTTCTCTAGAAGCATTTTCAAATTTTGGCTCAAACATATAATTGATACCCATAAATGAACCTTTTCATCTTCTCTAAATACACATTACAATTCCCCGAAAGTTATTTTCCTACTCGACATCACACAGGATGACAATTTTCTAAAATATATACCCTGCAACTAATCAAATGCTAACCCCAACCCTATGTGATGTCGGATCTGTAGGGGAAATAACTTTTAGGGAATTTAACGACAACCTATTTAGAAGTTTCTTTGTATTATAATTCTCTGATTTTCGCAATGACATTAAATTAAGAATTATACCGTATATCTTTGGTATAAAGATCCCCAGCGCTATTGCATTACTTGATACGTTATACAGTAGTTTATTTAGACACAGTTTACAGCTGTTTTCATAAATTCTAAAAATTTCTCGCTCCCCGAAACCTCTTCGATCGAATGAGATCGAAGATATTTCAGAAACGAGTAGGTTCCCAGAATTTATGAAAACAACTGTAACTGTATTTATTGACTTTCGTATTTTTGAGGGCATTATTTGGTTCGTCAATTGTACAATTCCATACCAATCAAATCAGTTTAAAATATCATTATTGTATTGTCATATCATGTGATACCGAAATTTCAGTTTTCGATCTTCATAATGATAATGCTGTAAATTACTGATATTTTTATAAGCATGCTATCTAGATCGATTTCTGATAATTTGTTTAAGGGGCCTTAGTCAATCGATCGGAATAGGGTCGGGGGCAAATTTTAATTAATAAGAAATTGGGTTTCCGAATCAATTGTATTTATTATTCCAATGAATGATGCAAGGCTACGATAGTTTAATATATCATAGA
>CAJVPY010003315.1:0-14327 GCA_910591965.1 Dentiscutata erythropus | reverse complement strand
GCCCAACCTTCCTAATTAGTCGCCCATTACGTACTCCTTGCCCTTGCAGGGTTCACAACAACCCCAGTATCCGCAATCCAGCCGTCTCCTTACCCGGAAGCTTCATCGGTCCCTCTCGCAGTTCCAGCCGGCAACCCGGAAAGGTTGGTCTGCCCAGGCTTTAGGTGCCTGAAGGACGCCCTCCCTTTGGTTTATACTTTCAGAGTGTATGCCCTTTTCCTCCGGACGCATTAGTTCGTAGAAGTTTAATGATATCATATTCAAACTGCTCTTAGTTATGCTATTTTTTTGTAAGATTTTTTTTAATTTGTAAATTGTTTGTTAGATTAATATAGAAAAATAATACTCATTATAATACTTTGATTAAATAATATAGCAATTATAAATTATATTATATGATATCCCGGATAATTGCTATCTTGGGGTTCAAAAAAAATAACATCAATTTATTTTAATACTTAAATAAAATCCTTCTAAGTAATATAAAAAACATATTATTATTTAAACATTTATTGAAAAATACTTTAATTATAATTACTTTATTTATACTAAAAAAAAACTTATAAACTAATAAAAAAAAACTTAATATATATTCATTTTGATCAAATAATAATATCAAACTTTTACAAACTAATGCGTGAGAAAAAAAAATATAAATAAGACTCAAACTTCTTGAAGCTCTAAACTTTCAACTAATAATACCTATTTTACTTACACTAAAACTAATATGCTCTGGAAAAAATATATATATATACATATAAGCAAGACTCAACCATTCATAATCTTTAGAATTTCAACTAATAATCATTAAATAATAGTACTATGGACATGACTTCTAAGTATTGGTTAGTCGCAACAGTTGTATGTGGGGGTGGAGCACATAATAAACATTTTAAATCACATAAAAAAAAAAAAATTAAAAAAAACTTACAAAAAAATAGCATGACTAAAAGCAGTTCGAACATGATATCATTAAACTTTTACAAACTAATGTGTGAGAAAAAAATATATATAAATAAAACTCAAACTTTTTAAAGCTCTAAACTTTCAACTAATAATACACATTTTACTTACACTAAAACTAATACGCTTTAGAAAAAAAATATATATATATATAAGTAATATTCAACATTCATAATCTTCTAAATTTCAACTAATAATCATTAAATAATAGATACTATGGATATGACTCCCAAGTATTGGTTGGTCACAACAGTTGTGTGTGGGAGTGGAGCATATAATACACATTTCGAATCATATAAAAAAATTAAAAAAAACTTACAAAAAAATAGCATGACTATAGAGCAGTTCGAATATGATATTATTAAACTTCTACAAACTAATGCGTGAAAATATATATATATATAAATAAGACTCAAACTTGAAGCTCTAAACTTTCAACTAATAATATCATTTTATTAATATAATATATATATATATATATATATATATAAGTAAGACTCAAACGTTCATAATCTTCTAAATTTCAACTAATAATTATTAAATAATAGTACTATGGATATGACTCCCAAGTATTGGTTGGTTGCAACAGTTGTGTGTGGGGTGAAGCACATAACACATATTTTGAATTGTATAAAAAAAAAAAATTGAAAAAAAACAAAAAAAATAGTATGACTATAGAGTAGTTCAAACATGATATCATTAAACTTCTACAAACTAATATATGAAAAAAAAATTATAAATAAGACTCAAACTTCTTGAAGCTCTAAACTAATACACTCTGAAAAAATATATATATATATATAAGCAAGACTCAACTGTTTATAATCTTCTGAATTTCAACTAATAATCATTAAATAATAGATACTATAGACATGACTCCTAAGTATTGGTTGGTCGTAACAGTTGTGTGTAGAAGTGGTATACATAATACACATTTTGAATTGTATAAAAAAAATTAGAAAAAAACTTTCAAAAAAAATAGCATGACTATAGAGTAGTTTGAATATGATATCATTAAACTTTTACAAACTAATGCGCAAAAATATATATATATATAAATAAGACTCAAACTTTTTGAAGCTCTAAACTTTTAACTAATAATACCATTTTATTAATATGAAAAAAAATATACATATAAGTAAGACTCAAATATTCATAATCTTCTAAATTTCAACTAATAATTATTAAATAATAGTACTATGGACGTGACTCCCAAGTATTGGTTGGTCGCAACAGTTGTATGCGAGGTGGAGTACATAACACACATTTTGAATTATATAAAAAAAAAAAAAAATTAAAAAAAAAACTTACAAAAAAAATAGCATAACTATAAAGCAGTTTGAAAATGATATCATTAAACTTCTACAAACTAATACGTAAAAAAAAAAATATAAATAAGACTTAAACTTCTTGAAGCTCTTAACTAATACGTTCTAATATATATATATATATATATAAGCAAGACTCAACTATTCATAATCTTCTAAATTTCAACTAATAATCATTAAATAATAGATACCATGGACGTGACTCCTAAGTATTGGTTGGTCACAACAGTTGTGTGTGAGAGTGGGGCACATAACACACATTTTGAATTATATAAAAAAAAAAATTAATAAAAAATCTTACAAAAAAATAGCATGACTATAGAGCAGTTCGAACATGATATCATTAAACTTCTACAAACTAATGTGTGAAAAAAAAATATATAAATAAGACTCAAACTTCTTAAAGCTCTAAACTAATACACTTTGAAAAAATATATATATATATATAAGCAAAACTCAACCGTTCATAATCTTCTAAATTTTAACTAATAATAATTAAATAATAGATACTATGGATATAACTCCTAAGTATTGGTTAGTCGTAACAGTTGTGTGCAGAGGTGGGGCACATAACACACATTTTAAATCGTATAAAAAAAAAAAAAAATTAAAAAAAAACTTACAAAAAAATAGTATGATTAAGAGTAGTTTGAATATAATATCATTAAACTTTTACAAACTAATATGCAAGAAAAAATATATATATAAATAAGACTTAACTTCTTGAAGCTTTAAACTTTCAACCAATAATACTCATTTTACTTATACTAAAACTAATACGCTCTGAAAATATATATATATATACATATAAGTAATATTTAACATTCTTAATCTTTAGAACTTTTGACTATACTCACTACTAAAAGTTATATATGATAAAAAAAATAAATAAATAAAATGATTTGAATATATTTATACAAATCTTGAATAAAAAAAAATTAGCTTGATATGATAGAAGAAAGTATTGGTATATATAATCTGTAGCTTAATTAATAGCGAAGAGAAAAAAAAGTATCGTAGATATAATCTGTAGTAGTGGAGATTGTATTACTTGTATTATATAATTTGTATTACTAGCTCGCAAGCCTTTCAAGCCAAAATTGAGCCAACCCTAAATTCCAACGAGCCTAATTGAGCTGGCTCAATTCAGAACACTGCTAGTAATAAAAATATAAAACAAACACTTCTTAGCTAACTTCTGAATTACTTAATTATTACTCAAATTACTTTGACACTTTATAGATCTGAAAGTATTCTTTCAATTTTTTTTTAGTATTGAGCTTCACTAATTTGTATCTGTGGCCACCAAACTATTTTTGTAACTGTAAAACATTACACCAACATATTGTGTAACATATTATGTCAATCATCAAATCAACTAATGCCTGCTATACTCCATGATCGAACATAGCAAGCTTTATTGTGATTGGCCAATTTCTGTAAACATCCCATAAAATAGTAAAAATTTTATTGGTTAATCAAAATTAATCAAAGTTTTAAATTTAATTAAATTGTCATGAAGAAAAAAAACTATTATATATAAAAATAATTAGATTTATAATAAAATTAACTAGCAGAAGTCTTTGTCATGAAATCTTAATAACTTAAATCTAAAACTATAATTGTGTCACAAGTAAAACCAAAATTTTATTAAAGAAATGATTCTAATTTAGTACATTCAAAAAGAAAAGAAAAATGATCTAAAAACAAACCAGAAACAAAAAGTACAAGAAATAAACATTTGAACTTATTCTAGAAATTAATAGCTAATAAAAAATAATTAAAAAAATAACTTTTAGTAACTAAACTAATCTTTAATTTATTTCTATATAAACATTATACAGTTAAAGTACTACTATTTCGGTTTGACTCTTTTCATGAAATCTATAAACCTTATGACCTCAACTTCATATTCTTAACCTATATCATAATCAGGTTTCCATATTAGTTGAGATTACGGAGAATAAGGTTCACAAAATACATAAAAGACAGCTTAAATTGCCGAGTTTAGTTGACTTATTGTTCCTATATATTCAAACTTATCTCTTATCTAACTTCCGAATTACTTTGTGGATTACCGAATTACTTTGATAGTTTATATATCTGAAGGTATTCTTTCAATTTTTTTTTGTATCGAGTTTCGCCAATTCATATCTGTGGCCACCAAATCATTTTTGTAACTGAGAAACATTATACCAATATGTAAAACATATTGTGTAACAGTTCATGTCGATCATCCAAATAAAACCCACTATGTGAATTTCGATGCATATTCTTAGATCAGCAACTTCAAAGTTCATAGCGCACTAGCAATTATCTAAACAATACCAATAAAAGAATCACTTATATACGCTTTCGTAGAGAGTATTTACCAAATAAACAATGCTTTTTGCTTACATCAATTCAAATCTGTGACTCTGAGTTATCTTGATGTCATAAAATTGAAGTTTCTCTTGGTTGTAGCAACAGGTAAATCTGTTAAATTTTTGAAGATTTTATATTTAAAAACAAATTATTATTTGTATAAAAAATTTCTAGACCATAATATTGGTGTCGTGTAAACCTGGTACATATTTTCTTAGTAGTTTTTATCAGTTTTGCCACCTTTATCTTCTTCATTTCATCATTTGAGGTTTTAATTAATGAAAAAAAAACTAGACTTTATGTTTCGTCAACCAAAACCTCCAGGCTTTGCAAATGACTAGATATATTATGTAAAAAAAATTTATTACTTAAAATTTTTATATAGGTCTTGATTTTTCTTAAGTGTGTAATGGTTTTTCACGAATTTCAAATACTATATATATATACAGCCTTAATGGTTAATGCATAATGAAACTATTCTTGCAATAACCAAGTGGTTTCTTTATGTATTTCTCTTGATGAGATTGATGAAACTATAAGGATCAATTTGACAATGAAATATCAAAATATAGTTTAATCTTATATTTTTTAAAATTACTGTATTTCATTATAAAGTTTCACCAAATGATCAGTAAGTCATAGAAAAGTTTTCTTACAAAATATTAATAAGCTTGTAAAAGTTAATTTTTTATTATAGGCGGTTTCCTTTGTCAAACCTATTAGAAACTGTCAAGAGATAAATGTCTTCAGATAATGTCGAACAAGTATATTATAAAAAACAAAAGTTCATAAATAAAAAAGAATATATGAGTGTTGCAAAGGAAAACTAGTAAGTAATTCATTATCTAATAAAAATTACAGGCTTTTCCCTTATAGTACTCATATGATAATACAAACAAAAAAATCAACTTCGAATGGACTAATTTATTTTTTTTATTACAGCATTATAAAAAAAAAAATAATAGTTTTGTGCTTATTATTCATAATAGGTCTCATTATTTGTCATTTATCATTGACCGGTTCAATAATTTAGAGTAGATTTTGTAAAACCAATAATATATTTCTTACAAACGAAACTATAGAGCTATTCTTTTCATTTGTATCAAAAAAATTTTAAAAGAAAGATAATTCAAATCTTTAATTTTTTTCATGTTTAAAAAAATGGTTTATAGCTCATTTGTAAAAACATAGTACTAGCCTTTACAAAAATTTATTCTAAACTATTGGAACCATTAAGACTGTCAAAAGTGATTTCATGCAGCCAATCAAATTTCGCAATTTGTGCACGCACAGGGAGTTTGCTAACAGAAGGAAATGTCTATATTACACAACTGATCCTTTACCTGGTGTACAACATATAAAAAAATTATTTTACAATACTAGCAAAATGATTTATATGTTGTATACCGGGTGAATGATTAGTTGTGTAATATTGACGTTTCCTTCTGTCTCATTATATAAAATTTTTTCTTTTTATTGTATTTAATTTTTTCATTCTTTTCACATTTAAAATTTTTTTTCGTATTTAAAATTTTTTTTTCGTGTTTAAATTTTTTTTTCATATTTCATAATAATTTTTTTTTTTTCATATTTAAAATTTCATATTCAATTTTTTTTTTGTTTTTTTTTCGATATTTAATTTTTTTTTTATATTTGGTTTTCTTTTTCATATCATACAACTTACTTTCATTATAGTAAAGTTCCTGAGCTAAGAAAAAAAATCTTCACTTTAGCTTTATCGAGAGAATATAATATGTGCAGTACTTCTCTATATCGAATTGAAGTTTAATAATTTTGGTATTCAAAAATTCTCAAATCTTTACTATAATGAGAGTTTTCTATAATGAGAATGAGTTGTATTTATTTATTTATTTATTTTTTATTGTCTTTTTTGTATTTTAATTATTTTTTGTATTTATTTTTTTTCATATTTAAAGTTTTTCAGGGTTAATTTTTTTTTTGTATTTAATTTTTTTTTATATTTAATTAATTTTTTTTGTATTTACATTAATTTTTTTGTCTTTAAATTGATTTTTTTTGTACTTAAATTAAATTATTTTTTTTTTTTATATTTAAATTAATTTATTTTTTCATATTTAAATTAATTTATTTTTTCATATTTAAATTATTTTCACTAACAAAAAAAATGTACATGGAATGAGTTTAATATAGGGTTTCTAGATTCAGTTCAGTTCAAGTTCAGGTTCAATGAATCTGAACTGAATCTGAACCTGAACTACAAATTTTGCAGATCTTAAACCTGAACCTGAACTGAACTTTGAATTTATGAACCTAAACTAAACCTGAATTTAAAGTTCAGATTCATTCAGGTTCAGTTCAAAGTTTATGAACATGTTTAGGTTCAGTAAAAACATAGTAAAAAGTGAAAATATGTTTTTTGTCTTTGGAATTTTAGAATTTGAAGATTTTTAACTAAACCATTTTCTTTACTAAGTAAACCTTTTTTTAACTTCTAATTAAAGTTACAGAGAAGCATCTTGTGATCAAAATGGCGATTAAAACATTAAGGGTAAAGGGAAATAATTTACAAATTTATATAAAATCGGTTGTAGATCAATTTTGTGTAACTAAAAGGGAAATCAAACACCTGATATTAATTTAGAACATTCTATAATATTTTATATAATACAGTAATATATAATACCTAATACTGTAATATATAGGTCTTCGACTTTGACTTGTAATAGTATTCTGACAATACAAGTAACAAATACTAGTAACAAGAGAAGAAAAAATACTAGTTTCAAATAAGTATTACAGTAACACGATTTAGAATGTACATACATATATAGATTACTGTAAGACATGCGATTTGTAAAAGCTTTTTTTTTTTACTTATAAGCCACTTTAGATTTCTGATCAACATAGTGATCAAGCAAAATATAAATTTTATTAGAAAAATGTAAACATATATAGAATACAAAGATAAAAAAATAATAGTGCAAAAAAATTCTACAATTTTATCCTATATAACTAATTTTTTTCTTGCACAAGAGAACTCGCATTTTCCACTATACCCTGTACTATTATAGTAGATGTCAAGTAAGCTTTACTGGTCTTTCATTCAAGCCAGATCATCTGGTTAACAAAACCATAACGAGCCAGATCTGCCAAAGCTAATTTAGCTAAGGGTTTTGTATTTAAAAACTGTGGTTTCATACGATCAGTAAGTTCTATTAGTTTTAGCTTTCTACCTTTAAATCGTGTATTATTTAATGTATCACAAAAAATATTTATTACATCCATGAGTACAATTAGCTTATCATTATTTTCGCATAAGATTTCAACTACCATTAACAATTCTAAAATATCTGTTTTTACATTTTTTAGTTCAACTTTGTTCTTTGAACACATGGTGCAATTATTGCAAGAATTACAAGCTTGTGGAATTAGATCTTCTGGCCACATGTGATATTGCGATATTAATTGAAATTGGCATTCATAAGTGGTAAGGCAGTAATATATTACTTCAAAGAGTTTATGTCTTGATTCTTTTAAAAAGCACTCTCGAGTTATAGTTTTCATCATTCTCATCATTATCATCAGTACTATAATAAGAGTATTTTGAAAAATTATTTAATAAAATTTAATATATAATTATACTGTATTAATAATATCTCACTCTATTTTCTGCAATAATAGAGTAATTTATACGAATATCTTTCTGTGAATAAAGAATAACGCATGTGGCTTTTTGTTAATCCCATCCAGCCCGCCCGGAAGCTTGAATAAGGCCAGCTATTATAAAAGTATTAGTTATTGTTTTCTAATGAATTTATACAAAATAACATATACACTTACTCATGCTTATTGGGAAATTATAGTGTATAACTAGACGAACATCAGACATGTCTATGCCCAAACCAAAGGCTGATGTTGCAATCATTAGATGTGTTTGGCCTTTATTCTATTTTTTCATCACATTATTTTTATCACTTTCTGTTAATTGTCTATTATACACGTCTAATAATAACTTTTCTAATTTTGTATTTAGTGTGTTAAAAACATCTAAACAATCACTGATTTGCGCACAATAGATTATTGTGTGACCAGCCTCTTCTACATTTTTTACCAAATTTACTACTTCGTTTACCCAAGCCGAGTTGGTATCTGTTTGGCTTTGCACAGAAAAACATAACTCTTTGCGAAATAAATCAGATCCTCTTACAGTTGTGAAGCAGGTTGTATCAAAATTTAAATTAATTTGAAGCTTTTTTATATCAGCATGGGATAAAGTTGCAGATAAAGCCATAATTTGAGCATCAGGAAAGTATTGTTTTAATATTCCTAATTTTCCCCATTCTTCTCTATATTTAATTTTTTTAAATTTTAGTTACAGTATTTTTTTTTTATTATATTTGTGTATGTCTCACCTGAAATGACAAAAATCAAAAATACAATGTGCCTCATCGATCACAAACTGTAGCTTTCTAAGATCATATAAGCGATTACATAACTTCCAAAGTAACTTATTAAGCAACAGTTTTTCTGGGTTACGTAAAGCAAACAAATAATCCAAGAACTATTTCATCAAATACTTTCGATTCATATTCAATTGTTCCCTTTGACGATGTTAGCAAGCCACCACATGGAACTCCTAATTGGATAAAATTATTCTAAAGGTAAAATTTATTAAATTAATATTTATTCAACTCTCAAATTTTTATATAGCATTATTTTTTTACAGACCACTTGGTTTTGAATTAAAGATTTCAAAGAAAAGATAACAATTGTAAGTCCATTAAAGAGGATCGCAGAGGCTGCATAACAAAAAGATTTTCCACCTCTAGTCTTCATAACAACAAGTGTATCCTTTTTTTTCTTCTATATAACTTTCTATAGCTTTTAATTGTCCAGACCTTAAATTAGTATATTTGAATATTTTTTCTGCTATAACTTCAACTTGCTGTATTAAACTTATAGATTGGCATGTATCGTTGCTTATTACTTCTAAGTTTAAAATTTAGGTTTTCAACTAAACACATGGTATGTATAACACAATGTGCATAAGCCTTTTGTATGTTTTGGAAAAATATGGCAACCAATACATCCTATAATTATATCGAAGTCTACGATCAATAAAGCAAAGGACAGGTAAAACTCTTTTGCATAAAGCTGATCCTGTGCTTTATCTTTATAATAAACAAATTCCTATATTAAATTATAATAGTAAGTAAATAAATAATCAAGCTTTTAAGATTATTATTTTGTAATAATAATTATTTTATCAAAATCAAAACCACCTAACTCTTTATGTTCATTAGCAAAATTATTAGCCCGCATTTGGTTATGTCGTTAAATTTTATCAACATTTCATCTTTGTTTTTCAGAACACTCTTTTTCCATTGCACTAATGTTGTGCAAGTCTTCAGCCCTAAAAGGGTTTTCACTATAGATTTTCCAAAGTTCAGAGAATAGATATGTATATCCTTCATTATAATGCAATATAGCCATTGCATGACGTGCAGAATGTGATTGCTAGTAATCAATTTTTTTGTCTAGGTATACTAGCTTTACACGATTGAATGCTTCATTTTGGGATGTCTGATTTAATGTAACAATTCCTTGGCCACAAGGTAAACGAAAAACTTCTTCAAGAAGTTTTCGAAATTCATTAATTCGATTATCAGATGAATGACAAAGAGTAGGCTCTTGCAAAATAATCTCTGGATCATCCTTCGTCCAGCAAACATCTGACCAACAAAATAAATGTTCATTTCGTAAATAGCAGATAAGATCCTCTACTTGCATATTTCGTGTATCCTCTTCAGATAGTATGTAAGGATCTTGGGCTGCTTTTCGTAAAGCTGCTGAATAAATACATCCTCGAAACCAATGCATTATATGGTCTTCAAAGGTGTGGAACTGAATGTATTTTTTATCTAAAAAAGAAAAGGTATTGGAAAATATATAAATTTATTAACTTATAATTTTTTGTAATAAAATTTTTTACACTTATTACGTAAGGAATTTCTTATATTTTTTGTCAAATGTTTTAGATCAGCATAGACATTAGCTACAATAGGTTCATTCAAAAGAGTTTTATTTGAGTCCAAATCACCATCGATACATATTTCTAAATGCAAACCAGCTTCTTCTAATGATGGGCTAACTTGATTCAACACTTCAACCAAAATGGCATGTTCTATTTGCTTTGAAGATTTATTGAAATTGCCTTGATGAATTGTTTTAGTAAGTCCTGATTTACTATCTTTCGCGAATCTTGATTTTTCAACCACATAAAATGCGACTATTGGCTTGTGAGAATAATCTAT
This sequence comes from Dentiscutata erythropus, assembly GCA_910591965.1. NCBI lineage: Eukaryota > Fungi > Glomeromycota > Glomeromycetes > Diversisporales > Gigasporaceae > Dentiscutata > Dentiscutata erythropus. The sequence continues at coordinate 3,376 of CAJVPY010003315.1, read as the reverse complement.
TAAAAATTATTTTAATTAGCTATTGATTAAATTAATAATTACAGATAAATTATCATACCAGGTGGTGTTTCTTGGTATATTAGCTTGCTACTAGCTTGGTTTACATTTCTTACATGGGACTACGAGCTATCGAACCCTAGAGCTAGAGTTTTTTTGCCCTGTAATAATATATACTAAATATATTTTTTCAAAGCCTTTTCTGCACTAGAATTTGTACAAGTTTTTAGAGGACTAAAATATATCTTTTGATAATAATGGTATGTTTTAGAGCTAATTTGATTAGTAACTCCTATTATGGCTAATAAACTCTGTACTGCATTATAAGATATTCCTCCTGCTAGTCCAGAAGCAGCTACGGCTTTTGCAAGTTGGATCTCTTTCGTTTCATTTATATGTTCAAAAGTGGCATTACATTTTTTACACTTTACTATGCATTTAACCCGATCCGTTTGAAATTACATTTAGAACTTTATCTATAAAGCTACTATTATTGCAACCACAGCAGGGTTGTATAAGCACTAGCAAAAGGTATTGTTCAGTAGAAATCAGCATTGTAGAACTATGCTTAGTAGATTTTATTATATTGTTGACATTTGTTTCCAACAAATCTTCCTCGTTAATATTAGTTTTTTCTAATTCGGTTTTTTCTAATTTACCTTTTAACTGTTCTATTCTTTTTCTGAGCCTGGTTATTTTCTGATTTAGGTTGTGGATTTTTGCTTTTTCTTTGTTATAATCTACTATTAAAGCTTGAATACTTTTTGGAAGTAAAATTTTACCTTCCTTTTCTAATAATATATTATACTTTATTGAAGCACCCGATGTTTTATCAAAATTATTACTTGTTTGATCAGCCTTTCTTTTTAAATTAGCATGCAATAATTCTTCAGTTTTTGTTGCATTTATTATCTTTCATTAATCTTGAAAAGTATTAGGATACTTTTTTGAATTAGCTGCTCATAATGAAGCTATATTTTTAGTGTCTGTAAATCCAAGTAGAGCAGGTAAGGATCGGTTATTATTTGGATCATATTTGGATTTTGCACTTTTGAAAGCACAATAATCAGATCTGTATTTGAATTCCTGTAAATCATCATTTTTGTAAACTTTCCACAAAAATTTGAGATGAGAACTTTCATACATAATACTAAATTTCTAAATCTTTTTTGCAATTAAAGAAAATACAAAATATCCGGGTAATAGTGGAATCCATTTATCTTTTCCGCCTTTTGTCTGATAACAATAATATCTAGCAGTTGAAGGAGAGACATCTACCTCGAGCGGAATTGCTTAAGCTGTTCATGTAGAGGTAAGACTTCTAATTCTGGATTAATTTTTCTAACTATACATCTCTCTTTTGAATCTGCTAACCGTTTTCTTTTTTCTGGCATTTGGGCAATGCACTTTTCATACCATTTAACCATTTGGTATATTATTGTAGAATTGAATTCTAAAGAAACTTTATTAAGGTCAAAAGTGTGGGTTTAAATACATTTCGGCTTTTATTTATTTTTTACTAATGCGAAACATTAATTTATTCTTGTAAGACAGCACTCAATAAATTTTCATTGAAAAGTCTCCTATTGTGTAAATAATAACGATCATTCTTAAATCGTCGCTTGATCAAGAAATAATGCTAAGAACTATCAGTTTTCAAAATGTAATTCATCAATTACTGATAAAAAGCAACTTTTGTACAAAGTGAAAAACACAACTAACATTTCTTTGATAATAGTATTTCTTTTATGTATAATTTATAGAGCCATGAATTAATCCAACCTAATCTCAGATGCACATAAACACGACCAATTCTGACCCTTTGCCTGATCAAGAAATAACATGAGAACTATCAGTTACCGAAACTAGCATCAATCTATCAATTATATAATCCCGATAGTACTACAACACAAATAAAAAAAAAATGCCTAACTAAATGTAGAATGAAAAAGAAATAAATTGGTGACTAAATATGGTAACAGGTAAGAATCGAATTTATTGTGCAATAATTGATCTTTACCTATTTCGCTAATATTATAGGCAAAGCGAAGAACATTGAAATAGTATTTGAAAATTTGTTGAAAATAGTAGTAGTTTTAATAAATATTTTTTTATTTATGTATTAAAAATTTTGTACAATTATAATTTTTTGTAAATATTAATTTACTCAATAAATATTACTCAATAAATATTACTCAATAAATATTACTCAACAAATATTACTCAATAAATATTACTCAATAGTAATGTAAATTAGAATATACAATATATATTTATTTTATATAAATTTTCAAAGTACATAGTATAGTCTATAAATGCACGTCCCTTCTAGAGTGCCACGTTAATATAATTACGAAGATGAATACAGTTATAAAAAAACCAATTGCATATAAATTTTTGTTCCAGCCGTAACTTCTAGTTGAATGAACTCAAATAACATTGCAAGTTAAAAGTAAAAAACTAAAATTTAATTGAAAGAGAATCGTTATATACTAATATTACTCTTAATCTTAAATATACAAACTTCTAAAGACATTGATTCTTCTAAAAGGCTATGTTAGCTACTATCTTAAACATTATGCAAAAAGCTGCTTAATTTTTCTTTTTTGAAGTTTAAATTAACTCTTAAAATAAATTAATCAGTATAGTATTTAAAAGATTTCAAATTGCACAGGTTATAATAATAACTCAAAAAGCAGAAAGGTTACAAACAGCATATGCACGTACGTACTGTATAAGTTCATATACAAGACCCGGGTTTGTTTTATTCTGCCAATTTTTAAACCCTTTAGTAGATCTGGGTCTAGTACTCACCCAGAAGTTTTCTTATTATTTTTTATATGCACGTTATTAAAGTGTGGTTCCAAGGGCATGCACTTAGAGAGGTCTGATTGTATCATGAAAAGAAGTATAGTATTTATAATAGGTATGAAAAAAGCCACATTTATGAGGTATATACGTATATACGTACATATGTACAATAGTAAGAATCTGATTGGGTGATTATTTGTTCTAGAAATATAATAGAATTTTTTTCGTGTTTGTGTAACTGGGAGAAATCCAGGCTAATTGGAAGAAATTTAATAGCATATGTAAGTCACGTTTTTTATAATAATATTATTCCTAAAAATATTACTACCATAAATAGAAGGTTTTAGTTTACAAATTGCCAAATTTTAATAAAGATTGACAGTGGCTTTGAAAACTTTTATTAGTAATATATTTTTACTATGTATATAAAATCCCCTTGTACCACTAAGATCATATGAAAAATAATCTACATTCCCCCTACCCTTAAAATCGGCCCAGTAGATCATGAGATATAAGTATTTTTGTCTTTGCGATTATATGTTTTCTTCTTTATATAAATAAAGAAGAA
>CAJVPY010003314.1:0-14328 GCA_910591965.1 Dentiscutata erythropus | reverse complement strand
TTGAGGCAGTTGATAGAACTTTTAAAGATATATTGGAAAATGATGAACCTTTTGGAGGAAAAGTTATGATTTTTGGTAGTGATTTCAGACAAATTTTACCTGTAGTAATTTGAGGTACTCGAGGTCAAGTTGTTGATGCATGTTTAAAATCTTCAGTTCATTAGAAGAAATTTGAAATTCTAAAATTAAAAACTAATATAAGAATTCAACGAAATAATAAAGAACAAAAAAAATTTGCTAAATTCATATTAGATGTTGGTGAAGCAGAAGTACCAGTGTATTCTGATATTGGTGAAGATTTTATAAGATTGCCTGATGATATAGTTCTAAATAGTGAAAATCTTGATGATTTAATATTAGAAATCTTTACTGATATTACTATAAACTATCAAAATAACAATTCTTGCAACTAAAAATATTGATGTTGAATATATTAATCAACAAATACTTAAACAAATTCCTGGTAAAGAAGTTGATTATTATTCTGCTGATTCAGTTCAGGATAAAGAATCAATTGACTCAAGTCTTTATCCTATTGAATTTCTAAATACTTTAACACCAAGTAGAATACCACCTTATCATCTGGTACTAAAAGAAGATATATCTATTATTCTTTTACGTAATCTTAACCCTTCAGAAGGATTATGTAATAATACACACCTAATTGTAAAAAATTGTAGTAGATTTCTTATAGATGCTGAAATCTTTACAGGATTTAATCAAGAAAAAGAAATTTTTTTACTTTGAATAAAATTGATATCATCAGATACTGATCTTCTATTTAATTTAGTAAGAAGGCAATTTCCAATTAAATTATCTTTTGCAATGACAATTAACAAAGCTCAAGGTCAAACAATTTCTAATATGAGATTATATTTACCTAAGCTAGTCTTTATATATGGGCAATTATATATAGCTTTGTCAAGAGTTATATCAAAGGATAAATTTAAAGTTTTAGTTAAAGAAGAGCATATTGAAGGCAAAGAAAGTGTATATACTAAAAATATTGTATATAAAGAAGTTTTTTCTTCTAAATAATTTTATTTTAAATATAAAATAATTTGTATATAATTTTAAAAGTATTTTATTAATTAATTAATTAATTTGTATATAATTTTAAAAGTATTATTATTTAATTAATTGTATGTAAAATAAAAAAATTACAAAAAAATTAGAATTTTATATTTAAAACAATACTTAAATCTAAAAACTAATACTAAAAATTAAAAAAAATTAAACTCTTATACTCAAGCAATATTTAAACCTAAGAGCTAATATAATTTAGATCTAAGAATTAGAAAAAAATTAAAACCTCATATTTAAGGCAATGCTCGGCCTAAGAGCTAATATAATTTAGGCCTAAGAATTAAAAAAATTAGAACCTCGCACCCGGGGCAATGCCCAGGCCTAAGAGCTAGTAAATCTAATAAAAATATCAGAATATTTCAAGAAAAAATAAGGCTATACTGTATATGTTTTATATGATTGAAATCTGTTTTTCTTTGATATTGCTTATATATAGGAATAGACAAGTTTGGTTCAGTCTGTCTGGTTCTAAAAAGACCGGTCTATTAATTTTTTCAGTCCAGTCTCGGTCCTAATAATGGTCCTTAATTATTTAATCTTATTAGCTAGTGGAGAAAATCAAATCATATGACGTTGGTAATTGAAAATAAAAGATTATGTAACATATTTTTTAATTAGTTATTTGAATTATTCATGAGGACCGGTTCAGACTGGTCTCAGGACTAAGGACCAGTTAACCATAAGACTGGTTAAAAGACTGGTTCTTATTTGATCTTTTCAGAACTGATCTATCCCTACTTATATATTAGTATGTATTATTTATGTATTAGTATGTATTATATTTTAAGTTAGCTATAAGTTAACTAGATCATAAATATTAATTTGTTAATAATCTTTTAATTTTGTAAGCTAGTGGTTATTGTAATTTAGATATGATCTTTATTACTATAAACAGCCATAAAAAAGATCTCTCCTGAATAGTAGACCACTAGGTGCTAGATATGTGTGCAAATTTCAGAATCTTTTTGATTAAAATCCAAATATCTAGATTGCATATTACAAATACAAAACATGTATGTATTTCAAATTTTTACTTTCGATGATAGCCATATACTGGACCCAGGTTTACTATAGATTTAAAATTAGTGAAAAGTAACAGACCCAGTGATAACAAAAAAAAAGGATTGAGTACATGTATGATTTGCTGTCTTGATCAAAACACAAAGGTGTATATATTCTTGCAGTACTACAATCTTTATAATATTTTTTCTACATTACAATACACTAATATCAATAGAGGGTTGTGGAACAAGTTGCTGAGCAAGATCACTCATAGTCAGCAAGCATGTTGTAAAAGGGGCCCAGGTGACTATTATCTAAAATTTTGTTTTTTTTATGTTGTTTATTTTATTTTTTGTCTAATATTATTGTTTTTTTTTTGATATTAAGATAACCTCTTTGGCCTGGGGACTTTTTATTAGAGGAACGATAGCGGTCTTATAATATAGTTACAACGATAGTACATCAAGCCACACATGCATCTTTTAAGTGTCTAATTTAAGTAGTCTGCCTGAAGGTTCTACACTATTTGCCGTACCTATTTAAACTATCTGGTTACAACTACCCGCTATTGCCCAACTAACTCAAAGTATTCTTCACTATATGTAAGTGGATTTTGATATCTACCTCATGTAGATTTCACACCCTACCTTAGGACTTACTAATTACAATTTGGATTTATGAATCACTATTTTAAGACTAACTAACTATATATGCTAATCTATCCTCAAGGTAAACCTAACAGAGCAGTACATGTCTTACACATGTATTTATCTACAACTTCTTCCTAATTAGTATATATTGATCTGCTATTCCGTATTAGTATCTCACACCACCTTTTGGGGTGCTGCCTTTCTATAAACACTTCTCAAGCGCCAACCTTTCTAACTAAGCACCCATTACGTATTTCTTGCCCTTATTTGGTTCACAACAACCAATACCCACATTTGAATCATCTTCTTACCCGGATTTTTTATTGGTCTATTCTTTACTTCCAGCTAGCAACCTGGAAGGGCCGGTCTGCCCAGGCTTTAGGTGCCTGAAGGATGCCCTTTTTTTAGTTCATACTTTTAGAGCATATGCTCTTTTCCTTCAGTGTAACAACCCAGTGGTTCAGCTAGTGTGTCCTCCACCAGCAGATCTGGTCACTCAGTTCTCCAATTTTGGGCCCTGGTTCGAATTCAGCTCTTCTGTAGTACCGTCAAAGATTACTGCTACCTCCAAATTTAGAACTTGCCAAATAGGTTTTCGGTTATGCCAGTTCTTCATATTTATTGTACCAAAGCTCCTATTACTAGATGGTGTGACCAAAGTTGCAGATTAGTTCTAGCTCCAACCAATAAGCATAGTTGTCAACCGAACACATGTCTATTTTTCAAATATCGTTGCTATTGGGATTTGAACTCTAGACTTGCCACTTGGAGAGGGTGACGACTAGACTATTACACTAAGTCACCACATCTTCTGTCTAGTATTATTATTATTATATTAGTATTATTCTTATTATTATAAAGTTGGGACAGTATGTGTTACTAAAAATAGGAATTTCATGCCTTGGGGCAAATTTGTATCTGGGACGATTTCGTATCCGAGGCAGTCTTGCAACTGAAGTAGTTTTGCCTTTATTTGTTTAAGCCAGGTGTGATTTTGCACCTGATTAATCCTCTTATTTTAAATTTGTTAAAAATAGAACATATTAGAATAGCAGATATTAGTAAAAAGTATTCATATATGCAGAATTGGTCTAAAGTATTTAAGACCTATCATTTTACTTCAATAAAAGGGGGAGAAAGCATTTTGGAGAAATTCAGTAAGAGTTTGACTCATAGAGAGTCTAGTGTTTTGACTTTAAAGTTTGCTTCAATTACCCCCTCTGATAAATTAAATTTGTATAGAGTTTATAGTCTAAACCCATAATTCAGAAATAAAGCCTCATGACATAATTCAGAGCTCTATTTGGCCCTAATAACTCAGACCAAGTCTTCCATGCCTCGATCGTGCCTTCCACTATTAGGGTTGATAAAGTTGTGTTGATTTGATTAGTTTTATTGATTGTTGATATCCATGAGACCATATTTAGAGATTCTATATCAGTTCTCATGTTTACAATGTTCCCAAGCATCTCACATTTTAATCTTTCTTTTTTATCTCATTCTCATTTTTTACTTTTCTACATCTTTTTTTTTTCACTTTTTCCTTTCTCTTTTTTTTCATTTTTTTTCATTTTCATTTCTTTCTTTTCTTCTTTTTTCTTTCTTTCTTTTCACACTTTCTTTTTCTTTTAAAGCCTTTTCTTTTCTCTTTCTTTCTCTTCACACTTTTTTCTTTTCTCTTTCTTTCTCTTCACACATTTTTCTTTTCCTTTCTTTCTCTCTCTCTCTCTCTTTTTTTTTATACACTCCTTAAGGTACTGTTAGAGTCGATAGAACTCCTTTTGGTAGTACACATTTAGAACCATTTATTGTAATAAAGACCTTATTAAGTAAAATATTTTGGTAGTACTTTGTGTTAGTGATAAGGTATAAATTAGTATAATAAAGATATATATGTCAAATTATATAGAGCTGCTAAGGATCCCAATTTTAATTGTTTTAATATTAAACATCTGATAAGCATTGTGAAGCAAGTTGCTAGGCCAAATCACCCCAAGTCAACAACATCCCTGAGCATCTTATGTTTCATTTCCTGTACTTCTTTATTACACATTTTTAATTCTATATTTACATCTCATTTCTTGATTTTCACCATTACTCTTGCTTTTTTTTCCTAGGAAGGGCCAGTATAAAAGAGCCAAACAAAGTCAGGCAGCAAAGAAAAAAGCGCTACATGTTTACAGATTCCCAATTTCCATTAAATATTGTATTTAATTGAAATTCTTCCTTAACTTTAAATAGTATAAGAGCACTGAAATTAATTACGTAATTTTTTAGGGTTGGGGGTTGAGCATATACTATATCAATATCTTACATCACACAAAGAAAATTAGTTGGACCAAATTCTTTTTAAATTGGCAAATCATATTGAAGCTTATGTGGGGGGAGGGGGAAGCCCTCATAGTAAATGGAAATTATGTAATTAATGTCAGTACCCTAATGTTTCCACAACTATGCTATGATATCCCTTTAACCTTAAATAGTAACATACTCTTACAACAATGATTTCTTCATTGTGTTCTTATAGACTAAAACATAATGATCCTCGTGATAATAACCTTATACTGACTATCGTCATGCATCAGGCAATCTACAAGTGTATAATAATAGAATTGTCGATCCACAATTCTACAAGTGTAGAATTGTAAACCCCTAGCAAACCCACAAAATTTGTTCCCTCCAGTGATTTTTGACCAATCAAATTTCAAGATGAAATGTAACGTAAACAATCAAAGTGAACCAAAAAAAAAACAGAAATAAAGATTACACATTTCCTCAACAATTTTATTTAGAAAATCCCGTGAAAAATTCTGTAAATTGTTATCTTCTAAATCCAATTGGGCAACATTGTTTGCTATTTGAGTAATATCTGATGAACTATCGACTTTTTCCGGGTGCTTTACAAATAGGTTATTGTAATTTGACATTTTGACGCAAGAAGAGTGTAAATATGGAAGCGTCTAATTTATTAAAGTTTTGTATTGTATAACATTTCACAATGTACGTACGTATGTACATTTCTATATTTTTAGCTGCATTACTACATACATATTGTAACACTTCACGACAAATTGGGATTTTAATATAGGATATTAGAAAATATAATATATTAACCTTGTCAAAAATAAGCACGATTGTAATTTTATTTTATCCATTTCTAGCGTTAGAAAAAATATTGTAATATTATACAGCAGGCAAATCTTGTAATAATATATATTTAAATCATTTTGATTTTGATTTATATATAAATATATCTAATATAGCTACTGTATATAAATGATGGGTCCATAATTTTTATGATGAATTAACGTTAAGGTATATCTTAGAGATACTTGAATGCCTAAAAATTATATTTTTAATTACATATATATTTATCTAAAATCTGCAGAAGTCACATCTTGCACGACTCGATATGCAATAATTGGCTAGCGATATAAGGCAGTTAAAAATATCTGATATCGGCTATTATTATGATCGGTCACTTACCGGCTGTAACCTTCATTACTAACAGATATCAATAGTAATGTTAGCTAACAGGAAAGTATTTAGAAACTATCATAAATAATGAATTGTAAAAATTAGTAAGTGTAATGAATATCGTTTTTAAGTGGCCGAAAATGATGTGAAAACGTTTAGATGATAATTAAAATCTGTAGAAAATAATTTTTCTAAATTGTATTGGAACAGTTAGAGAGAGAGAGGAAAAAAAGAATATAGCTATGCTATATAATCTTGGATTAGGATGCCTGACGAAACCATGTGATGCTAATCATCACGTGATATTACTTATATACGTTTTACCGGGAGCGTCTCCGGACACTTACCATTTCACGTGAATTTGTACTTACACATGCGTACGTACGTAAGTACGTATAACTATAATAAATGCGTGATATACGAATATCATATAACTTGGTAAGTACAAATTCACGTGAAATGGTAAGTGTCCGGAGATGCTCCCTTTACTAAAACTAATCACTAACCATACTTTCATTAACGATTATATTACTAATTACCTGGTTACCTCATACTTAAGTACTTACGTTGTGAGAGGCATACCTCACCTATATATTATATATTGCTATTTTGTTTACCCTAATTTGTTATTTTCTATTACTTTATTTTGTTTTATTATTTTTTTTTATTTTATCTTACCCTGGGTCTTTTCCCTATTTAGAAGGAATTATGTTATTTCTAAACTCGACCCTAAAAAGCAAAGTGTTCTTTTAAATTAGACTATTATAGCATTTATGTATGATGAACACATTTTGTACTATAGTATTAATATATTACAATTCTTGACTATAGATTTGGTACTTTTTGTACTATAACATGCCCTTGATATAAAATTATTTCATTTAGAATAGAAAAATGCATCAGACTATCCAAAACACAGTAATGTAAAAAAGTATTTAAGCAAATTTTTTGCATTAAAATAAACTCAGTCTGCTTCCAGAGAGTTAACAACTCATTAAAGTTGAGTTTAATAACTTCGAGACAATTGTAGTAGAAGTATTTACCTCTAAAAGAATTGTTACTGTTATCATTATTTTGTAAAGTTCCATATCCAAATTAAATTCAGTTGTTATATGTATAAGCCCTAATACTAGTTAAAACCTGAAATTATTATAAACAGTAGTGTATAGAAAGAGCAAAAGAATAATACTCATTAATCACCCTTATATAGAGAAAATATTAGATTTTGTCTAAGATTGACAATTGTCTAACAATTGAAGTACTAGCCTGTGATCTCATGTTATATATTACTATATTAATTACTTTTATCATCAAAATTACTTGTGATATACAAAGCTGTGATGTATTAGCTGATTAAAAACATATGGGCAAATATGCAGAATAATATAGAGACATGCAACTGTAAACACAATACCCCAAAATTTTTATAGAAGGGTCAGGTCATTTGACAATGAGAAGGTTATGTAAACTAAGTTTTTAAAGAATAAAATCATTCAAACAACATGTCTCAGACAAATGAGTTTGAGCTAGCAATATACAATACTGTCAAATGATATGTCTAAGTAGAGCTCTAACCAATAAAAAACAGATAGGTTTTTGGCTAAGACAGATGGTTTAGATGCATAGTTTCGCATAATTATAATCAGTGTTATAAATTCAAAAAATTTTTTATTGGTGCAAATGCAAAAAAATATGCACAAAAAAAATTTTATATGCATACTATATATACAGAGATCACTATTATATGCACAAATTTAAATCTATGTATGCTGCGCCTACTGCACAAACCTAATTTACATCACTAATTATAATTATTTATAGCATAGTTCTAAATTATTAGGGTGTTATTAAGTAATTGTTTTGTATATTTGTCTAATTAAATATAAAGTTTAAATTAAAATTTGGTGTCTCTAGCTAAGGTTTAATTCTGCTGATTTGCTGATCTACACTAATAATTCTACCTGTAACATTAGGGTGTTCAATAAACTAATTAATCAAAACATAGTTAGGGTCATTAAGTTTGGATTTTTTTAAGAGTTATTTAACCTATAAATTTATATATAAATTTATACTAATTTAGATACATTTTTCTACACAATTAACAGACAAAATTGTACCATTTTTTTTTTAAACTGTAGTTCTAGACCAGCTCTACACTGTAACAGAAACAGTTTTTTAATAACCTATGTTAATTATTAATCAAAATTAATCCAAAAATTTATTAAAAGTTATTAAAAAACTAGTTCTGTTACAGTGTAGAGCTAGTCTATAATTACAGTATAAAAAGAAATATATACAATTTTGTTTGTTGGTTGTGTAGAAAAATATACCTAAATTAGTACAAATTTATATTTAAAATAACCTTTTAAAAAATCTGAAATTAATGTTCATTATATATAACCCTAACTAAGTTTTGATCAATTAGTTTATTGAACACCCTACTGTGACGTAGAAAGTGATAGTTATTAATATTATTATCAATTTATAAACTACTGATTGACATAGTAATTATGATTACATAACATGTGACTGAAATTAGAAGCATATTCAAAAGAGAAGAATTAGATCAATAGTAATCATGATTACATAACATGTGACTGAAATTAGAAGCATATTCAAAAGAGAAGAATTAGATCAGTAGTATTGGATATTCAAAAGATATTAAAATAGCTTAAACTCTAAGAACTTAGACCAAGTCTTTCCATGCCTCTTTTCGAAGTCTACCACCTCAGAGGTTTGGCTATTTGAATTGGTATTGATTTAGTAGATTTGAGCAGCTATTATCCAAAAAAACTAATTTTAATATAATCGGCTATGACATAAACTATATACTATTACATACTTAATGTCATAACAGATTCATCATTTATTTGATATTGTGAATTTCTCATGTCATGTGATTATGTCTATTTATACAAAATGATTGGTAAAAATATACAGGACAATTATGACAGGTGACTAATTAACGATATTCTATTTTGACTAGCCCAATTTACCTAATCTGTTTATGCAGTGTAATCTTTTTTATTATTTATGTTTATATAATGTATTCTATTTTTATCATATATCATAATTTGTACCACATTCATGCATATGGTTTGCAGCCAAAATTTTCTCTTAATCTATAAAAGGAAAATTTTACACTCACCATTTTTATATATCTTAAATATAAATATTATATGATATCAATATGATACAATACTAGCAGAAAAAAAAAAGAAAAAAAAAAGAATTTGAATAGGTTAAAAACAACTTAATTCTATTTAAAAATCTTCCTTTTTATGCTTGTGTGTCTATTTTACTTTATGTTTATTTTTATACTTTCCAAGCTTTTTTAGAATTTGTTTTTTTTATTTTCTGATTTTTTGCCAGTATGATAAATTAATAATCAGTGATCATCAAAGGTCATAACAAAAATCATAACGAAAGAATTTGATCTTTTTTGATTCATTTGATTGTGTAGTGTAATATGTAATAAAAAAAGTAGATAATGTGTTGTACATTCTCTACATATAGTGTCACCTGGAACTGTTATTGTCACTAAATAATATGTCTGATTGGTATACGTAGCTTATGGCTTAGATAAGGTAGAAATACTAAGCCCTAACGTGCGGCTACTTTAACCTGGCTAACTAACACTATAAAGATACATATTATTATCATGGCTTTAGATAAACAACCATGTACTGGTAGGTCTTTATCTTCAGTTTTCACTTGCTTGGCTATTCTTTGAAGCCTGTGCATTACAGGTCCTTCTACCAACTGTAATATGCTCACACAGGTAATATGGTTTATTCATTAAGAATGAAAGTTATTTACAAGTATGAAACTTAACTTAGGCACTTCTCCAATTTGGATTGATGCCCTATTTATTAATACATATGTGTATTACTGATAATTACATACTATTTAATAGCTCATGCAATCAATATTTTAAACTTTTAATTAATTCTATGCAAACCCGAATCATGCTATTCATGCAAATAGGATCATAACCTAATTATGATCCCTGACTCTTGTGCTATGAATATCCTGGGCACTGACATTGACTATTACAGTTATTTTCCCTACAAGTCATTTATGCAGATATATATTACTCTTTGTGTAATGTCAAACAATGACCTGTAAAGAAAATGACTGTGCTGAAGTACTTATTTGTCATTAAGCATTTACTATTTTACATCTCCTCATTACCTAATTTATTTATACACAGTGTAATTTCTTTAATAATTTTAATACAAACTCAATTAACTGTGGTCATAGTAAGTTCTGTAACAGAATTTTTTTTTTTACAATAACCCATAGTAAAAATAATGATAATTCAATAAAACTAATTGGCCTTAACCACATATTGTAATTGCCAAAATAGCAAGCATTGTAATGAAATTTCTTTACAATGACCCATAATAACAATAATTTCAATATAAACTAATTCAATATAAACTAATTCAATATAAACTAATTTAATATAAACTAATTCAATATTAACTACCATGTATCTCATTAGTTTTTTTACAGTAACTCATGATAGAGATTATGATAGTAGCTCCAATACAATTTTAAACTTACTGTATATCACTAGAATAGCGAGTAAGTTTTAAACAGAATATTTAAGTGTAATAGAAATCACAATAATACTAATGCAAGCTAACTTGACCACATACTAAGTTCTGCAGTGGAATTCTTACAGCAACTCGCAATATTATTATAAAAATAATAATAAGGTGGGTCAAAACTGCAAGCGGGCGACGAAGTCACCCGCACAGTAGCATTTCTAGTTTTATAATAAAAAAATAATAATATATAGGAGGATAGAAAGGATAGGATAGGATATATTTACTAGATAGTTTTTTTTTTTTGGCATTAAGGTGAGGCCTTGCTCATATCATATTTACTAGATAGTTGCGATATACATCTAACATATATATAGTAAATATATATTTACTATATATTTGTTAGATGTTATATTACAAATATCTAGTAAATATATTATAAATATATTTGACAAAAAAACAAGGTTTCTGTAAAGACGGTAATTTCATTAAGGCGAACTAGCTGAAGCGAGGAATATTTAAGGGACAAAATATTATTCAAAAATTTTGCGTTATAAAATACTTGCGCCAGTGATTCAAAAATTTGATACTTTACAAAAGTATTGCAACTGGCTGTCATTTTGAAATTTCGTAAAATAAGGCTTGGAACCTTTAAATAAGTAAATACTGTAAACCTATCGAAGTACCAATGAATCCTTAAATAGAAATAGATAGACTACTACTTTCTTGAACAAAAAAAACATTAAGCAAAAAGGCTACTATGATCATGCTATTTAATTTATAACCTTTGCTAATCGTAAAAATTAACCTTTGTCTACTTAGCTAGCTAATGTTCTTGCCGTGAATAACCTTATAAAATCATTTTATTATTAAAAAATTGAACTTTGTAAAACAAATATTTTTTACAAATAATACATAGTAATTCTAATGAACATGACATGTAACCTATCTAGAAAATCTCTTATTAACAATCGTAAATATATGGATCTAAACTCTGCATATTAAACTCAGAAAATAAGATCTGTATAAAAACTTAATAAGTTTTTTACATTTAGAGCTTATGAATTTGAAAAACTTCATATTCTTCCATCGAAAACGTTGATCTACAATAATGATATAATGATTCATCTCTAATTCGTCCATAATAGGCTTCTTTATAATTATACCAACAATAACAATTACCAGATTCTTTAAATTTGTTATACATGAAAAGACCGCCGCTAAAACATGGACCACCGAATGCGCAACAAAAAATTGCTTCAGTTTTCCATTTTTCTGTAACACGGCTTAAGATAGAATTTTGCACAGTATCACTTTTCAATGAAAAAATAAAGCTTTCATTGCAATTCTTATAAATGCTTACTGATTTAGGTTTGTCCCAACCAACAGGATTATATCCGCCAAGAATTTCATTAGTTTCTTTAACTTTTATAACCACAACAACATTTGTTTTCTGATCACATAAATTCCAAAATTGGTTAGCAGTAAAACCATCTCTACTTCCACGAATAAGTAATTTAAATTCATATGGATTATTTCTTGTAGAATATACATCAACTTTCTTATCAATCCATGAAGCAATTTCGGCTGCATGTTCTTCATTAATAACTGTCGAAAATTGTTCCGTCGCTCTGGGTGGTAAATTTTGTGTCAAAATCACTCGTGGTGGAAGAATTTTTGATGTGATTATTTGATTTGGAGTATTGAGTCCTTTTAATATATCATTCCAGAGATTTTTTTCAAGAATTTGATGATATGGTTGAACATGTTTAAAGATATCTTCTCTTAATATTTGAAAATAACGAATAAGTGGTAAAAAATTATTTAAAGTAGTTTTTAATTGTAAAAAGTTGGCTTGAGACCAGTCTTTAGGATCGGATGGTATACCAGTGTTTTGAGCAATTCCCCATTTAATAACATAATTCCAAATTTCTACTTCTTCCATTTGTAAATCATCCCGTTTAATTAATGAAACTAACGCATTTTCTTGAAGAGAGTAAAAGTTTTCTGAATCAAAAATTTTATGTGGATATTTGACCACAATATTATTACACCAATTTTGTAATTCTTGAAGTTCATTATTTCGGAAACTTTGTTCATAAATACGGTTGAAATGCAAACGCAGCCATGAAGCTTTAGATTCAATTAAATGTGATTCAAGATATTTAGTTAATTCCTCAAAGAGCAACTCTTGAGCTATAAGCATCAGATCAAAGATTAAGGATGCTTCAAGTTTTTCTAATAAAATTACTCCTCCGTAGATGTATCTTTAAATTGTATAAAATGAATTATACTTGTATAATAAGATTATAATATTAAAATTTTGAGTAACTTACTTGATAATAATTTCAAATTGTTGAATAGAAATATGATTTAAATCAATTACTTTAATATTATTTTCATCTTTACCAGCACTTGCTAATTTATTGCGAAAATACAATGATCGATATCTTAAAATGGGTGAATGTGCCCGGAATGTCTTAGTATTTGGTAATTCGCCAATATTAATTATTACATTAAAATCTTCTTCATCTTCAAGAAGTTCAAGATAATTATTTGAAAGTTTTTCAAATAATTTTTCTGATGCCATTTAATATCAAACCTTTTAAATGACTAATAAATTCTAATTTAAAATTTAAGGATAACAATATTAGGCACAGCTTTATTTACACTGCAGATGTTACAGTATCTTTGTCATACGGATTTTCTTTACCATTCTGAGAATGTATGAAAAGGATGATCAGTACTAAGTTATACGTACGTACGTACATAAAAATCAAATTAGTTTAAACTTTAATTCAATTTGGTTATTTTATATCGGTTTTAGTCTAATTTAATTTTTTATATTTAGTTCTAGTTTGGTTCAATTTTTTATATTTAATTTTATTTAGTTCTAATTTTATTTAGTTTTTTTTATATGGTTTAGTTTTAATTTTAATCTGATTTATAAAATCGAATTAGACTGGATCAACCATTAACATCTCTATTGGTATCAGGTATAACAGATAAATGGTTAAAATAAACCTGATTATTTGGATGTTATAAAACCAATTAATCGAATTAGATTCGGTTAAATAAAATCGATTAATCAGATAAATTTTGTTATAATAAATCCGATTAATTGGATATAATAAGCCCGATTAATCGGATAAGATTCGGTTAAATAAAACAGATTAATCGGATAGATTCGGTTTTAATAAAACCGGTTGATCGATTTAAAAAATTCTCAACCCGGTTATAAATTCGATTACGATAAACGGTTCCAACCTCTAGTTCGAATTGGACCAGTATTAGTCTGAATCGGACTATACAACATCATCGGGAAATTTTTAAAAAGGGTAAGATATCGATTACCAGCTGCAGAGGCGATTCATCGATTAGGAAAATCGACAATAATCAATATTGGTAGCTAATCGATGCACAATCGATTATTGCGGTTTGCAAAAAAATGCGAAATTTGCAGATAAAAAAAAAAAAAAAAGCAATCGATGATTTCTGATTCTGATTGCCGATTTTTTTAACATTTTTTTGCAGAAATAAAAGTTGTAGATTCATAATTT